>JAXIUT010016454.1:0-20478 GCA_035586675.1 Eurytoma californica
TTTCCTTACACAATTGCGGAGGGCAGTACGTTGGCCGAATTTTGAAAAATGATTTTCATTTTTAATAATAAATAAAACACTTATGCCGATAATACAGATTCCTACAACAGGGTTTCACATCCCCTTAATTGTAGGTATAATAATTATAAATTTATGTAAATGTCTAAATTTTTTAATAAATATGAATAAATGAACTCGTTATTAAGATATATGTTAGTAAGAATTTGACCAAGAATTTGTTACATTCATTTCGGTAAACAATAAATGTGTTATAACATTACGTACCGTGAATATTTAATGTGACAATAACACTTTGCATGAATTTTAAATAGGAGCAATAAGCAATTCATGATATCATTTAAGATAATGCTAATGGAACTGCAATTTCCCAAAATCCCGCGAATAAAGTATCCCCTCTTGAAAGTGATAAAATAGGCTAAAAAACCTTAAATTTTAATGTTGAACGAATTATTTCCTAAAAAGAAGCTTAAAAGCGTGCATAATGTGCTGCCAAAAATTCATTGCACATTAAAACTTTAAATCGAATCGACCCAGTTGAGAGAATGGAAAACGATAGCGCGCAATTCGTTTGGCGAAAATTCCCGGTGAATTAAGCAATCTTAAATATTAATCATTTCGCCCGCCTTATCGGTTAAATATATGAAAGCGCAATTTAGACCTGCAATTAGCTTCGTTATCCCAGGAATCCGCAGCCTTAAAGCTCGCGCGTGTCTTAATCGCAACTTTTTTCGCCGTGAGACTCCTTAAACTTCGCAGCTTCCCCAAAGAGGAAGTAACGACCCGAATTAAAAAAAAAGGACCAAAGTGCCTTTGGCCAGCGAGACGCGCGGGGAAATTACGCGGAAGAGGCGCGCGCGCCGCAAGCGCGGCGGTAACGTGGGCGGAATGTCCGTCCAGGTAATTACCATAATCGCACCCCCGGGCAATTAGGACAATTAACCTGTCGCCTCTGCGGTGGCACGCGAAAATCCAAAATTGGATTTGGGGGCTGAAAGGGGCCCCGTCGGCGCGAAAAATTCGGCGCGCTTAATTAGCCCCGAGCCGGGATTTCGCGCTTACTTTAGCACTCGGCATGATGATTAAAGAGGGTGCG
The DNA here is from genome assembly GCA_035586675.1 of Eurytoma californica. NCBI lineage: Eukaryota > Metazoa > Arthropoda > Insecta > Hymenoptera > Eurytomidae > Eurytoma > Eurytoma californica. Next base: position 1,115 of record JAXIUT010016454.1, read on the forward strand.
CTGCGTAAAAACGCCGGATTAAATTTCCTCGATATACCGGGGGATCGCGAGAAATCTAATCTAACGGCGGGGCTTCGACGGTGAGTGCAACTATACGCTGCTGCACCGGCGGCGCTCGACTCCATTTTTCGAGAGCGCGCATTGCTATATTGGATGCGGGCGTGTTGCAATTTCCAGGATGCGCGGAATTTTTCGGCGGAGTGTTTTTCAAAATTGAAAAGGAACGACTCGGAAATATTTTTTTTTTACGGTCGTGCGCGCAGCATTTTGGAATTGCTTCGTTATAAGGGAAAAAGTGGAAATACTACTTCCATAATTAATACACTGAATTTTCAGAAATGACTAGAAAAGTTTTGTTGAAAAATTGAAAATAAAGCTGGAAAATTATTTATTACAGATTGAAAAAAGCTACCAGATTACGGTAAAAATTGTAATACTGGCGAGCAAAATTATAAGTTTTCCAGGAAAAATTGCAATATTGGCGAGAAAAAGTTACTTAAGGGAGGTTGCCATAGTTTCTTAGTCAATTTACTAAAGTTATATTAAAAATTGTTAGATTTCCAGTAAATTCTTAAAGAGACAATGTCAGCCTGCAAAGACAATAAAATAGACCTATTTACAGTAAAAATTAAAATAGTTTTAGCAATTTTTACTGTCATTCCAGTAACTTTTTTCGTTTCGCTAGTCTATGACTTCATTCACTGTAAATATTATAAATTTTTCAATAACCGTTCTCTTCGTTTGCATAAAAATTTTATCTTTGTTAGCAGAGAATTAAAAGAGCTAAATTTGAGCATGAGAATGGAATAACGAGCGTAAAACGGAATTAGCGTGAATAAAATAGGGTCAATAAAAGTAAAGATTTATTTACGAAACAGAAATACTTTAGGTTTTTTTTCTAGCCGCCCTATCTCTCGCATGCAGCGTTCAAATTACTAAACTAAATTCAATTTCTACTGACGGCGTAGCGTAAAGTTTCGGCTTTTGACTTGTTGGCTGAAAAATTTACAGAGCAGATACAATGCTTTTTCCGCTCTTTTTTCTGACGTCCGCTTTGACGCAGTTCCTCTGCCCAAAGGGGATTATTTGAATAGCCTCTCTTCGCTTTTTTTCGAGCGGCTCACTATATTTCCGTCGTTAATGTATTTTGCACGCAAAATTAAACTTCTACTTTAACATTACCTTAAAAATGCACGCGCAAATACGTCTAGCTCGTAAACGAGGCTAAAAGAAGCATACTAATTTATTAGAAACAAAAGGGATATTGGAAGTTTAAAAGTATTCGCAAAAGGACGGATTCGCTCGAACAAAGTTGAATTTTAATCTGCATCCGTTTGATTTACTTTCGTTCGTCAGTGGGAAATTTCTATTTCCACGCGCTTCTGTCCGGGGCCTCTCGTTATCACCGAAAAAAAGGTACAAAGGCGCAGCCCACTAAAGCGGCATAAAACAAGACGAACACACCAAGTAAAGTAATAATTACTCGTGTACGTAACTCTATACCAACAGAGACGAACTTCCGCGTTTGTCACGTTTTTCATCATGATACATTACGCCTGACTTGTTAAAAAAAAGCTTCAACTTTGAATTTAATATGGTTATTACATTCCATTCAAAATAGTTGTGTTAAATTTTTTTCATTCCATTTTAGTTTTATGTGGGTGATTCTCCGAGAAAGTGCATATTTTTTTATGTAAACTCCATGGCAGTCAAAGCCTCTTCTTCATTGGATAATGACGATAACTTGAAATTTTTTTTATAAATAAAACTTAATTTACTTGAGAATAATACTCGAATTACAAATTGCATGTTAGCATCATCATCCAATGAAGGAGAGGCTTTGACTACCACGGAGTTTACACAAGAAAATTTGCACTTTCTCGGAGAATCACCCATGTATGATTTAAAAGCTTTTGGTTTGGCAATATTATTTCATTGTTCAATTAAAAATGTGTTATACTTGCATTTTTTTACTTTACTTTATTTTTTATGTGCGATAAAAAAAATGTAAACGTACTATAATTATATCATTTATGGAAGGTTTAAATGTTTTTCAGATCGAGTAATTCTTTATTCTATAAATTGACTATTCGCATATATTCATGTATGTAAGTGCACCTAATTTGAAAATTTGAACAAACATCTTACGTCTGTTTTACTTTTCTGATTGCGCGCTATGCAGCGATTCTAAAAACGGATGCAATCTGACATAAAAGCTCAGTCCTCCTTATCCCCATCCAACCCCGTAATCATACTTCTACGTACAACACGACTGTAACATGGAACACCAAGTGCGTGCGTCGTTCTCTCAACGGCGAAACAAGGAATTAATTACGTAAGGAACGCCCAATGCAATCCCAGCCTTCGCGACTCGCCGCGGATTTTCGAAATTTACAGAGGGAATGGCCGATCGTAAATAGGTCGCAAGTCGTTATCGCGCCGCATTAACCCGGGGTTTTTACGGCAATTGCGCCGGCCGCGCCGCAGGGACGATCGCGGTACAACCTCGTTTCTGCGAATCACTGCGAGTGTGAGTTTTCCATTTTTCGCCGGCTCCCGGTACGATTATGGCTTATAGCCTGCGCGGCGGGGGGAAACGGTATCGCGGCTCGGCAATACTCGCGAAAAGCTGGAAACACTCGCTGCGAACGCAGAGAGAAAAAGAGAGAGAGAGAGAGATCGAGCTTTATCGCGCGTAAACGCAGGATTTGTGCACTATTTGGTTTTCGAGTGTGGAGTCTTGAATGAGCGAGAGACGTGGAAAGAAATAATATTATTACTTTGATCTTTTTTGTCTACTTGTATTTTTTGAAGTGATATAATTTTGATAGTTTTTTTTATACGGCGAACATTACATTTATCACAGTACTTTTGTAGGGGAGAGCGGGGCACAGTGGGCCACGCATACGATATTTTGGAGGCGTATTGTGGGCCACATGTTCATCCAAATTTAATCTGCAACCCCCAAACTTGAAGTACCATACCAATTATATATTAAGTTTAGGTGTTACAGATCAAATTTGGATGAACAGTTGACCCGCAATACTGCTGTAATAGTATATTACTTACCTGGCCCTGTATAATAAGAAATGTCTCAGATCACATGTAATTGTCGGCCGAGGCGAAGCCGAGGTAGACAAACACGTGATCTGAGGTTTTTTTATTATACAGGGCTAGGTATGTATACTATTTTACAGCCTAGGAAGGCCGAAAATACAATCTTTCGAAGACGGCCTAGGTCGGAAAGTTGTATTTTCGGTCCGCTAGGCTGTAAAAAATTGTGTGCGCGGCACACTATGCTCAGCTCCTCCTATTTAAATCGTTTTTAACAGAATTTAAGTTATTCGTGTTTTAGATAAAGCTATTAGATAAATATTAATCAGGATAAGAATAATTTTAATAATTTTCAGTAATCAGATTAATTCAATCAACCAAATTAATCCCATGAGGTAGATGTAATCACGGTAATAAGATTATCAGATGTAATAAGATTAATACTTTGCGTGTCAGTGAATTTTGCAAGATTAAAATCTACATTTACAAAAAACTAAAAGGAAAGTACAATTATTATGATTTTAAATAATACAATTCCCAGAACCATAAGCATGGAAAGGTTGGATTTTTGGATTACAAATACCAACCAAACTGCCAACAGCACTCAATGGGTTAAGCTCGTAATACTCCATATAATATACGTATAATTAAAGCAATTTATATTTCTAGTAATTTATATGACTTCGCTATTTGATGACGTTAAATGAATCTCTTTCATTATTGTGCGTTGCAATTATATATGAAGTTATTTGATTGCCAATTTCCATGAGTAATGTTCCAATATATTTTGATTAAATTTAACGTACAATAGTAAGCGACAACCATAATTAAACGTTATATCAAATTGGCACAATAAGCAAAATATCGGATTACTGTAGGGAATTTAACAATTTTCACATTTTAAAAGTAATATAATCATGGCATAGCGTGGAATGGATTTTAGTATAATTGATCGTATCGAGAGAAATATGAGATTTCAATGAGGATCTATTCGCATTTCGCATTATATTTTATGCTTCAACAATAAGAGCTCGCTTCATTGTCTGTTTACTGTGATTATCATCGTAAATTTACTCATATTATGATTATTTGTGTAAATTTTTGTCTTCATTATATTAATTATTATAAACGATACATTTATGATTTTAACTATCCATCATTCAGTTAATTTCATTCAATATTTTACTACTAAATTTTAGAATTTGATAAGTTTGAAATATTCCATTGAAATTTAAAGTTGTGATTGTGTAAAATATGCCTACTATTTTGCTACATGTATTAATAGAAAGTGAAAATAACATAAATAAAGAACGTTGGAGCTTTGAAATAGTGTATTTTCTTTTCTACACAGTCGCTACAGTTAGAGTGATTCTCGTCGTAGACACGAAGCACGCGATGGTCGCGCGGCGAAACTTTCTTGTACCCGGATAAGAAAGTACGAAAAAAAAGAGAAATGTACGAGGGAGAAGAAAGTGCCGAACACCTCGTGTGCGTGTGTATTCGGTGTCTTTTTTTTTGTCCCTTCCGCAGGTTCGATCGAGAAGCTCCCGACAATCGCGCAGGTCAGATGAAAATACGTCGGGGTGCGGAAGCCGGTAATTGAAGCGGCTTAATTAACGATTCTTTCGAATGGGATTATCGCGTGCGACTGATAACAAGTAATTCGCCCGCCGAGTACAAAATCGCACGTGTTTTCCGAAGCGACTAGAATAATTGCTTTTCGAGCGAATAGATTTTTTCTGATAGCATTCTTTTTTTTCATCAATGTATCAATTAGTAAGTACGCTGCGAAGGTTTCTAAATTAATAATAGCAGAATATCCACCGACTTGAGCGACAACCGCGATTACCGGTGATATTCAACGGAATTGTTCATTGCAATTTTGGTGACATTTAATTGCAACGATTATAAGAATTCAATTTTTTCAGTGATTACATGATTTCTTATAATCAGCTTAAACCAGTTAAATGATGGAGTCTTAGTATCGTTTCCATATGCTTAATATAACCTCCCAAGTCTTGAGCTAGTGTATACATATAATTCGGGCGACAGATTCGTTCTCAGGTTAAATGTACCAGGAAACATCAAACGTTCCATCCGAGTTTAAGCGCAGTTTGATTAAAATGAGTATACATATCGAGTGATGTAAATGTCTCGAATGTCTATCTGAATATTTTTATATTCCGGGTCAAAAATAAATTTATTATTCTCTTATTCAAACGAATTGTACACAAAACTCCAACTGCACATCATTTATTTACAGTTTCAGTAACAACACGAGAACGTTCAAATTTATTTATTATTTATTTATTTGTTTTTAATTAATTTATTTATTTTTTTTATAATTTAAATAAAATGAATAATAAAAGATTAAAGGAAAAGTAAACAAGAATACAGTGATATTTTGAGTGACTTTTTCTTTAAGGTCGAATATTGAAAGATTTTGTTAACAATTTATTCTTATATACAATCTTATGTATTACCTTACTATTATTATACAAAGCTGTATACAAGGAATCTATTTCAGTATATTTGATAAAGTAAAATAAAATAACTCGGATTTAACCATTTCACTTTAATTTATTTTTAGAATAGAGTAAAATTCACTGATTTAGCGTGTAATTGAGTACAAAGTTAATTTACATAATTTTGAGTGTACCTCCTCTAGACTAACTATGCAACTTAAAAAAAAGAACCATAAAGAATGTAACAATCAAACAAAGAATCAAAGAAGCACATACTATTCTCGGAAAAGCTCGAAAAGCTCAATCAAGATCGATAAGCGAAGAAAAGTAAAAAGAGTATAAACACAGGCTCATCCATCGCAACAATGAAAGCCGCATCCAGGCGCGCGACAAGGTTCTCGCGTAATATCGTTGTAGCGGGGGCGCGTCGCGCCGTTAATTGGAGCGCGCGCGCCGTGCAAAGCGCCCGACGTCCCGCATCCCCGGCAATCGTATCAAAAGCGTATTAATAACAGGGAAATTGGATCGAAGCGGCGCGGGGGCGATACAGGCCGGGAGGAGGGCCGGCCGCACAAAAGCGCGGAAACACGTCTCCGGCGACTAATCCTCGAGTAGCGCCCTGTGGCCGGCCTCCGCGCGAAGCGGCTTATATGTGCGCGCCGCGGCCCCGATCCGTTTCGCTCCCAAGTTCCGGTAACTCGACGCGAGCCGGAAGTCCGGAAGCCCGCGACAGTTTGGCCCGGTCGATCCCTTTCGAGTCGCGGCGTCCGGGAATATGAGAGGCCGCCTGCCTCCTCGTTACGAGCGTGAAGTTGTGACAAAGTTCTAATTGCCGCGCTGAACCGACTTGCGCGCCCGGCTAAGTGGCCCCGGCCCACGGTATTGCGGATAAGGGGGTTAAGTCGTCGCCGAGCAATTTCGGCGGTTAACCGAGGAAATTGTAGCGGCCCGGCCCCGCCCGTGGATGGGGAAAAGTCTCGAGTGACTATCTTTCGCGCATTTTCCGATTAACCTACCGGAGATTAGAAGGCAATTCTAATTAGCCTGCATTTTATGGTGACACGTTACGTAAAATTTTTTATTGTGGAAGTTAAAAATTATTGATTGGTGTATGGTATGGTAAGTTATTACCTGTGCAGTGAGGAAGCGTAGAGATTGGGATCCAATTACGATTCTTAGATGGGCAATGTAATAACCAGCGTAAAAACAGATTGAGATATTTCTAATGCAAGAAAAAAAAACTTTCTCTATGAGAAAGAAAAAATCTTAATGAGTAATATAAGAATGCTTATTGTAAGTTTTTCACAGACTGACTATCATTATCGCAAAAATTGATGTACTTTATTGCAAAATTGATTAAACGCAGAAAAAAATTAGCCTAAAATGTATAATTAATCTTGGGATGATAAGCTAAACTTAAAATTTAAAGTTTTGTATACAAATTACAACGATTCGAGTATGACAAATTTTCAGTATGAGGTCTCATGATTACGTATTTTTCCTGCACTTTTTACGAAAAATTGTCTGCATTTAAAAATCTAAGAAATTTGACTGCAAAACACATTCAAATTTCTTAGATTTTCTGCAAATTTACAAGGAATTATTTAAATTTTTTCAAGAATGTTAGTCTCAGAAAATTGAGCTAGACTACTATAATAAGTTAGATTACTGTTTTTTAAAAATTATTCAACAAGGGGTTATTCATTTCAAATTTAGTGGCATTTGATATGATTAACAAATCGATGCTGCGAATTAATTATATCTATTATATACTAATTATACATATAGTAAACTAATTCCTAGTGTAGTGACTTTTGATTAATTGTACTGTTTAAAATAAATTAAATAGTGAAACAATAGAATCTTCTCCACGTGCCTATCCACCTAGGGCTTAAATAGCATATTACCAGGAAGAATATCACATAGTCCCCCTAGCAGTAAATACGTATAAGTGCAGTTTAATTTAAATGAGTACGTATCGTGTGAAATACTCGGTGTAAAAGAAAATTGAAATAGCTTGTCGAATACTTTACTAGTTGGGTTAAAAGTAAATTTATCATTCTTTAAAACTTTTAGTGATTAAATATGGAAGTCGATTATTACAATCATGAAGTTGTAAAGTGATTAAAAGGTAATTGTAAAATCATTTACTCAAAGTGGCGCGTGATTACAAGAACAAATTAATTCGTTTAAATAATTCGCTGCAAAGTAACTTTACCCAATTCATTTAATAATAAGCAAATTTTCGAAACTATCGCAATAACACTCCAGCCGCAACTCTAAAAATAAACATGAGATTACTTTTGCCTCCCCGTCAAAGGTGTACGCATACGTACAGCAGAAACTAGGAAGTAAAAGAAGAGCGAGACGGTCCCGCTCGTTGCGCGACCGCAGCCGCCCGTAACTCGGCGAGTCGCGACTGTTTAGCGAAAAATCAGCCGGGGAGAACGCGGCGCTTTTTTCTTTATCCCGGCAAGTTAGGGGGTGGGCGCGCAGCAGCGCATGAAATGGAACGGGGCGCATAGCGCGCGCACGCACGGCCGGGCGCGCTCGGCATTCTCGGGACGGGAGAGAGAATCCCCGCGGAATCTCGATCTCGCTCTCTCCGCGTGCCCCGGCTGGAAAAGCTCCCGGCTAAAAGTTTCGGGGATCGCCGCTTTTTCTTCCGAGCTTCCTTCGCTTCGCCCCGCTTCTTTTTTTTTCGACTCAACCGCGTTTAATTAGCCGCGGACTTTCCAATTTTCCTTTGTAATTGAATTTGGAGTCCCGAGTTTATAAGTTCGAGTGTCTTCGGGGCGCTCGCTGAATTTTTATTTCGTTTGATTTCTCATTCACGATGCTTCGAAGAATTTAGTGTATCTTCGCGACGGGGTGCAGAAACTATCATCGATTTCTTACAGTTTAGTGTTGATTATTTATTAAACTAAATGGAATATTTGTTTCTACGTGATCTTGAGAACAGGCAATTATTTCAAATGACTAAAGAAAAAAGTCACGAGTAAAGTGTATTTTTAAAACGTATAGTAACGAAGTGATCTTGTATGAATTCTATGGCTTTAATTAATTAAGACACTCTTACACAAAAAAATACAGAAAAATTTACTATAAATTCTTCGAGGTGTATGATGATTAAAACGTGATAGGAATTGCCATAAATTTTGAAAAAATGACCAGAGACATAATTATGGCAAATTTTGCTAAAAAATTCTAATTTTTTCAACTTTTATGGATATTTTTCTCATGTTTCCCTATGTCGAACATGTGAAATAATTTATAGTAAATGCTTCCTATTCATTTTTCTCAGTGCATAAAATTATTTGAAAATCAAAATAAATTTTTAATTTGTTAGTGAAAATTTGAGTAATGTTCAACTTACGTCACTTTTTTAGGTAAACTGAACGAAGTCAAGGGGACAAAAGTAAAGCAAACAGCTCAGTGTGGCAATGGAATTGCGGATTTATTGCATTCTTTAGCGACGACAATGTGTCGGTTGCACTTTGTTTAATACCGCTCCATTCCGCTCGGCGGAACGGGAAAATTCCTCGGGGATGAAATTTTACTTTGCTCTCCGAGTAATACCGAGTTACGCGAAAAAGTGTTAAGTTCCGTATTTACGGGAGTGCGATAAATCGACGAAACTCCGTCGAGAGTTTTGTGTAACAAACTATTCATCCTAACGACCAAATGTACGCAACAATTTTCCAATTTCGTTTAGGGAAACTTTTTAATTAAATTTGCCGCACCTGAGTAATAATTTCTAACGCTAGCGAATTCTCGGAATATTTTAGCCTATGCGAAAGCCATCTTAAATAAAAATATTTAATTAAAAAAAAATTATAAAAATCGTACCGAGAAAAACTGTTTGCGTACGTACCCATCCCCCTGTCTTTAAACACAGTCAACAATGCTTACCTGAAACAAAAGTAAAGTAATGATTAAATATCTCCAAAAAAGATTATAAAATATAATTATTATAATTATACTTAAGTATAAAAAATTATTTTTTGAAAAATACAAAATAATTTTTGGACCTCTGAAAAATGAATTATTTGATTACATTACTACTCGTGAGTCAGTAAAGTAATTTTTCATTATGGAATCATGATTTAACAATTTTTATCAATCACTTTTGAAAAATCAAGTATTGAAGTAAGAATTACTAGTGAAGAAATAATAATTGATCATCATAATTAATTAATAATATTGATTCTCATTGATTATAAAGCGATTCCAAAGACACTTATTGAAAACTGAATTGTTGATAAGTCTTAATAAATAATCCCCCACCGCATCACTGACAGGCTGTAAAAGTTGGCAGTGCAACGTCGGCGTTTAATTATTCGAAAGGAGAGGGGCCCGACGAAGGAGACGCCGCAGTGCCGAAGAAATCGCCGGCAAGAGCGGAGAGACGAGGCGCGGCCGCCGCTCTTGCCGCGGGCGACGTCTCCTCCCCGGCGACGTCGAGTGCAATCGAGGCGGACGCACGAGTGCCCGGCAAAACGTGCCGCGTCGCCCACTCGGCGGAGGAGGCCCTCGTGGAACGCGCGTGAGTCTAATAAGGCGCATCGCACCGAGCGACCCGCCCCGCGACGTGCGTGCGCCTGAATTTTTTCGCCGTACGAGCCAACTGTGATTTAGTTTCGTCGCTCGAAAGATAAATAATTTAATAGCTACGGCGATTTACTTATGCGTAGTTTGAAAATTACGTAGAAAAATCGCGTAATTCAGCGCGCGAAATGAGATGTTCATATTGATATTATAATTTTGTTACGTAATTTAATGATAATTGCTTTGTAAACCGAAATGAGACACGCTGTATGGACTATACCATGCGTATGAGAATTAAACTGGGGATTTTAATTAAAAATAATTTGTTTACGCATGTGCACTATTGGTGCCTATTTTTATTAATATTTAGCCCATTTTTACATAAGGTGGACTCTGACAAGAGGCATCCTGCCTGATAACGGCTAGGTTGTCTCAGTACGATAAATATGCCACCTTATTAGCTCAAACAAAATTAGTACTGCATTTAATAAAAATGTAATTTTTTTATTTATAAAACCTACTCTATTATACTATAAAAAGAAAAACCTATTGTGTAAAAAATTTGGCGTCTTTATATGAAAGAAAACATTTGAAGAAAGACTGCTTCAATTATTATGCGTTTAGGATATTGAAGTAGAAACAGACAGGCATAGACAGACAACAAAGCGTTCTATTCAATTAAGTTTTTTAATCTTTCCAGGCGGAAATCCTATTTACATAAAAATGTTGTAATATTATGTAATTAAAATTTAATATGTACAATTTAAACATTATTTACGGGATACCAAAACTGGGGCATTACATAATAACAAACACTCAACTAATTCAAAATAATATATTTAATTTGTATTTATATAGTTAAGACTTTTTACGAAACAATTATTTTTCATTTTTTATTCGATCAAAGCGATAAAATTCAGATAAACTTAAAATTTGAACGTTGCACGCAGTATCAGGGTTATAAAATTTCATTACTTCACGAACATTTCGTAATTGAAAAAATATTCCACCTCTGCATGGTTATTTTATTGTGATGCGACTTTTAAAAGCTTTTAAATTCGAGCCTCTCAATTTTGCTCGCGTGCTTCCCGCCAATGAATAAATAATAAAACAAAAGCCCTCAAATCCTCTACAGAATATTTCCATCATTTTGATTAAGGGAATAAAAAAAAATAATAACAAAATGCATAATCCACGAGAAGAAAGCTTCGTTCACCCGAATTTAATCGATCGTTGTCCGGATGGAAATCGTTGTAACTTCCATCCAAGTGACGGTGGCCCAACTCCGGCGCAATGAAAATCAAAGTAGATGGAGCGATTCTCGTGCTCCTTGGAAGTTGCCGCGAAATTCAGTGGCGCAAGTTCTCGCGGTCCGCTGTGCGGGTCGCGGAATTTCCATAACAAACCCGAGCGAAACAAAGTCGACTTCGTGGGCTTCAAGACCCATAAATACTGGTTTTACATCTCGCCTCGTTCTTTTTTTGTTTCCCGCTGCGTTTCCTTGCCCCGCCGACTTTCCTATATTGTTTGACCTATTTCCTTCTTCCTTGTTTCGCGACTTATTAACAGTGCAAAGTGAAAACGACGCGAGGAAAGAAAGGGGGCTTTCAGTTGCGACGAAAACGTTTAAAAATTTGATTTATGCCTTTTCGCGCTTTACAGACGAATATTACATTGGTGATAAAGGTTTCATTAATTTAAAATTGGAAAATTTATAGTGGATTATGATTTTACACTGTGAAAGATCATACTTTGCGGAGAAAATGTGGGTACATCTATTGTACTATACTTGGTGTGATGTTTGTACCACGAGCCGTACCAGAGGCACTGTTTTGCTTTCTGGAAAAATGAATTGCTTTGAGAAAGGTGCCATCAGATCTAGATTTTTGAAGAACATTGCACAATCCTTTTACGCTCAAGAATAAAATTGAATTTTTGAGCCCTGATTCAGGTTTACTCTGGAAAAATAAGTTACTGTTCATGTATTGATTGCATGTAAAAAAATTCAATTGAAAACTTCAAAAGGAAAAAAGTCTCCGCAAAAAAAATCGCCTTTATTTCAGGCAAAAATTTTGACCTCCAGAATACTTAGCTAACTCGAAATACTGTAGCTTAAAATTATAATATTTCGGGCGGAAATTAAATGAAAAATGAAAAAATAAACAGACGCATCTTTAAAACATAAATAAAATTATATATTGTCCAAGTTTAAACGGATTGATAACAACAAAATCATCTGTTATCGGTTTTCTCTAAAAATTATACAAGTATCAACATAAATATTTATGAATTTATCAATAATACGAATTTACGAAGCCTTTCCAAAGTTAAGGTATTTATCGCTATCCCGCGACCGTTACACTACCGTTTTTTTACTAAACTTTAAAGTACACACAAAACTTTACAGATTCACCATAGGAAACAAAACAAAAGCGTCACCAAATCCACCTGCCAATACTCCAATATCAATATCGAAAATTGCAAAAAAAGAACACGTCGCATTCAATGTGTTACCTGGAAGTTTCAAAAAAAGTTTCATAAAGCTCATGCAGCGGCCGATCGATAACGAAAAGAACGCAGCCCAGCGAGCTAATAACCGGCGAGGCCGCGATGAAAGGGCTCCAGTCGCGTCGCGTCCGCGCGGGAGTGCGCACTCCGTACCCGGGCTATTGGGGCGCTTGCGGGCGACGGCGCCCCTCCCCCCACCCCGGGGCCGCTATTAGCCTTAAAAGCGCCTTGCGCGGCGTGAATGCGCTGAAGCACCCGGCCGGCGGCTCGAGTGTCGGCGCCTCGGCGTCCGGGGGCATCGCTTCGAAAGCCGCCGGGACGGGAGGAAGCCCGGCCCTTCCGATCCGACGAGTGTAATAGCCCGGCAATAATGCGCCCCCCTCCCCGCCGCCGGGCCCTAAGCCAACGAGCGAGCCCCAGTAGCCTCGTAATATCCCGCATTAGCGGCTTTTCCATTCCTTGAGCGAGCCACTTTCATCGGCGCGCGCCTCCTTTAACCGAGCTGGGTAAGGACGTGCGCGATGCCCCCCCGGGGTCTCGTGCTGTTAATTGATTCTGATGCGGATTTCTGACTTTCAGCAATGTCTTTGAAATATTTCAGGCTTCTTTTATCCCTTTTAGTGTCGAAGGGTGGTATATTAGCTGCACTATCATTTTTCAATTTATTGATTCATTTATATTTTATGCATTAATCTTATAAATATAAAGAAATACCTAGATTAAAGGCGAAATTGTTTACGACTAATAAAATTGTTTTTAAATATGAAAATTTTAATCAAAGTTGAATAGTTATTTAATCAAAGAAATGATAGTTTGGTTTTTTAGGAATTATTTTTTTTCAGAATTTTAATTTATTATAATTTTCCAGACTTCAATAATACAAGATTAATGTAAATTTTTTTTTAATTACTACTCGTAAACTTTTAATCAAGCGATAACTCAGTTTCCAAATCTGAATTTATTTTCGTTTTTTAATCAATTTTTTAAACTTGTGTTTTCTTTAGCGTTAATTTTCTGAGTATGTAATAACTTATAATTCTATTACGAGATGAGAAATTTATTTTAAATTGGTTTTGCGAAATTTAAACAAAAATAAAAAAATATCACTCAATATAATCGTAATTTTTCAATATTTGCAGGTAACTTCAGTAAGAATTGAAAGTAATTTTAAAACATAAGTTTCTCTCTCTCTCTCTGTTGTTTGATAATATTCTAATTGGTTTTCAAATTTGCTTTAAGATCACTTCCAATCAATTTTAGAATCTAAATTATACGTTACTTAAGAATAAAACTTTGACGGAATTAACTTTATGAATTTGCTGAGTATAAGTGCTCTTATAAGAAGCAAAGAATGTCAACGTTGCTGAGAAATTAATTAAAGTTCATTAGGGTAAAATACCAGCCGACTCGGTGACCGTTCAGAGACATAAATCATCTCTTTCAGTCTGATTAAAATTAATACTCCGGGGAAACAGATACGTTCCTTGCTGCACGTAATTACAGCAATTATTGCATGCGTAAACTCGTCGACAAATGTGCTGCCATATTCAATTCTGTACTTTGCTTTCGACATTACACACCAAATTATTCAACTTTTATTACGATAACCGAAGAAAAACATTGATCTAGTAATAGTAAACAATATTATTTCATCTAGAAATTCAATTTTCAAATCATGATTTATTACTTCAAAGTGTCATAACTCAATAGTAACTTTGGCTTACAGCCCATTTCAGAGCATCACGAAGACGTATATTATCCAATGTGTATTCATTTAACTATAGAGAAATTAATTTCTCCCTATCGGAATTTTTTGCGTGAATTTGCACTTATCTTCAAAAATAGATTTCTGGCCACGGTGAGGCAGGAAGATTAATTGCGTAGGAGCAGGAAGACCGATGATAGTGGAACGATTCTCCGCGAGAACGTTAATTTTTCATCGGCGCTTTTTACAACTGGAGATATTAAAAATCTTTTTTATTGCGGCGATTGGCTCGTCGTTCGTTTTAAGAGTAAACGCCTTCGATTACTGTAAATCATTACCAATAATCTTTTATCAAGGAACCCATCGGCGGATCTTTTTTATCTGCTACCAATTATTACCAATGGATGCAATTCAGTGAGAATGATTGTTATGAACCCAGCTTTTATCGCGGTTAATAGCGGATGTAGGTGCAATAAAAATGATAAAAATTACCGGTGCAGTTAAGGTATAAAGTATAATTTCGTTTTCCCTAAAAACAAGTTTGAGTTTACCGGTTAAAATTAGCACATTTCAGGATCCCGTGAAGACTTAATTTCTTCAGGGATGTAACAAAAAAAGCGCATTTCACTAAACATTTCACGAAATGACCTAGAAGAAAAGTGGCATAACTTCAAAATGTACTCTTCTTCATAGCTAAACTCCGAAAAGAGCTTTTCATCGTCGTAGATTTGAACGGTGCCAGCTTTCGCTGCAATACATAAAGCTGAAATGAGCTTTTGCCGTTAAGGGCGATGATTTAAGCTCTAACCATTGTAATAATATTTTATTAAATAAAATTATCATGAATTTTGAAAATAGCAGTTTACTTTTTTGCAAAATTGTATAAGCATCAGAATTAATTTTTATACAATACAGCCTCTTTTATTATTTCAATGAGTGTAATCTGCGGGTACTATCGAGTATTTATATAATACCATTATAAATTTTGAATAAAATTGATTTTCCCGTTAATTAATTAAATAAACAAATAAATTTTCTGAAAAAAGATATCTCAAGTCCAGCTGATCAAGTATCCACTCTGGCAACGCACATACTCCCCGGAGCCAACTGGTGCACTCGGCGGAGAGAGAAAAAAAAGGCCGCAGTGCAGCGAGCCGCGTGACTCTTTGCGGAGGCTCGGACTGAATCGGAGCGCGCGGGGTCCGTCGCTCGGCTCAATTAATCGGCGATTGCGGGAGGCGGCGCGACGTCGCTAGAATCAATGAAGCCCAAGGAGGAGAGGCGCCCTCGCGCCGCCGCAACGGAGCCTACGCCACTTGACTCCACTTGGCATCTGCGAGGTATTCCCCTCCTCCTCCGCGGCGACTGTCCCGTCGCGCTGCTCTTATTTTCCCGTCGCCAAGGACGTGGATTCGTTAGCCGAGAGGCGCTCCGCGGCCGACGTAAACTTTCTCACGGAGGCGGGTCGAATTGATCGGCGGGGCCGCCTCGATAGTGTTTTGAAAGCGCGCCGCGTCAAAGCCGCGCGATCCGCAGCTAGCCGCGGATTTAGCGCGACTGAACCCTCTTCAGCCTCGGGAAATTTGTTGTGCACTCGCAGAGTGCGGCGATTTAGTTCTAATCCGCAAATCGATTTTGTTCTTTCGCTGCTCGAAGAAGGAATAGCCAAATAAAATTAAATTGAACGACATTCGTCAAAAGCGGACGTAAAATTTTGATGTACAAAATATATACTATAATAGTAATATTTAGTTTTAATATAAATAAATAAGTTGTAAAAAATATTAAAAACATGGGATAAAAAATAATTCCTTCAGTATCTTAGATATGCACCAAATTTATTAGAATTATTGTGTAGTTTTAAGTTTCTTTGAAAAAATATTTATTGCATTTTTCTCATAGCGGCAAGCTGAGGAAATAATTTTGGTCCAATTGTTTTTCATCAATTAATATCAAACCACGAATTCTCACAAAAAAGAAAATAATGAAATTTTTCGAAATTCAGTTTTATTCTTTACTAGTATTTTCTAGGATCATAGCAAAGAAAATTTTATAGAAACTCGAACAATTTGTTCTGAAAAAAAGCTATCATTTTTTTCTAACTAGCCTGTCAATTGCAGCACGTTCATTGAAAAATCTCATAATTTATACTAGAAAACATCATAAAAACCTAGTTTCCAATTTCTATCGCGTAATTTAAGGTACAGAATTTCAATTAATCCAAATGCATACAAGGAAATAATTTTCTTCTAAAAATTACTAATTAATCAATGGATTAATCAATGCATATGGACATTTTTAACTAAGTTAAGAATAATTTTTACAAAACAAGTCATTTGATGCCTAAATTAATTTGCTCACACACTAATTTTTGCAAAAGCAGTGAGAGTAATTCTTATTATTAGCTACATAAATATTCGCATTACCATTTTAAACTAAATTTCTCTAAATTACTAATTCAATAATCTTAACTTCCTCAAAAGTTAACTATCATCGGTAGCGAACTCGACTCGAAATTGCAAAAGAACGCCGTGTGCGTCAGGGGAGCCCGGGGTGCAACGGGTGGCAAACCGAAAAATGTCTCGATCGTCGAAGGCGCGCGGACGGCGCTGTAAGCTCGACGGGAAAATCGCCGGAAGCTATCGGCCGTGGTGGCGACGGCGGCGGTTATCGCCGACTCCCTCCCGCGGGCCGTTCGCTCCCCGGTTCCCGCGGGGCCGCCACGGCGGAGGAAAATCGAGAGGCGAAAGAGAGAAGGTGCACGCGGGGGCCGAATGCGGGCCACGTACGCGACACATTGTCGCGGCCGCCCGAAGACGCGCCCCCCACGCGCCGGAAGTTTTCAATTTTCGTTTATGCTTCTTTTATTGAATTTTCAACGGGCTGCGCCGATGGCGAGGCGTGGGATTAGGAGCGTTTCGGTTTTTCGCCTGCGGCCGACGTGTAATCGAAAAAGGAATAGTGCCGGGAGAGTATTTCGCGCGACTTTTCAAAGAGAAACTTTAAATTATATCCTTGATAGTGCTGAAGCCTAGAAAGTAAGGAATTAAAATTCTGGAGAAAAATCATATGTTTTATGCTTTGTTACTGACTTAATACTAAACGAAGAAGAAAGGTTTACTAAAAAATACAACATAGTTTCTTTTTAAATTGACATCAAGGCGTTACCGCAAACCCTTAATTGACATAAGGCGAAATCTGCATGTGTATGTTTCTTTCAGATATGTGACTGCAGAAATCATAAAAAATAAACGAAGAGGTTATTGTAATTTTAGTGACGTTTAGTCGTTTTACCCAATTTAAATAAATTTTTTTCTAATCAGTTATAATCGCGCAAAAGGTAGAGCACTAGTACTTTTTCTATATTGCTTTCTTCATTGACTAATCATTCAGATCTAAAGATTGATCTTATGAAACAGTGGCAAATATCACATCAAGGACTGATCGCGTTTTAATTTAAATAAGTTCACACTGAGTGAAATACTGAGTGTAAGTAACTCGGACGTGCAATGAAATTTTCAATAATTATTCAAAGTCTCGAACTGTCTTAGAACCTAAAGTTGTTCCTCGAGTCGAAGAGTTGCAAGGTCTGATGTCCAAAACATTAAAATGTCAATAAAAAAACTATTGAAAATCTAATGACTACACCTACAAATTACAATTACTATTTAATAATCTTTCTCGATTTTTCATTTAAGAATCATAATGTTTTGTTAAATTTTGACGATTAGATTTGTTGACTATTATTGATTAAGAAATAATAAGTAGACTTCACATTGGTTAAAATGTGATTACAAAGTATCATTTAAAGTAGTTTACTCGTAATGAATAACTTCTCGAGTGAATATGGAATTAAATAATAATTTTTCTACAAACGGTATAATAATTATTAATCAGATTAGTATTACTTTTGAAAAAGAAAAATTTCATAACTGATTTTAAATGAACAGTTTATTTAAAATTATAAAAAATGCACCAGAGTTGTACTGTACGTTTGCTTCACAAAGAAATAAACAATATTAATAAGAAAGGTAAAATAAGCACGATTTTCTTTTCATATTTTCAATCCACAACTTCGAATGTTTAAAATAAAAAGAAATTAACGAAAAGGGAACTGCTCGTGCTCCTTCTTCGCAGTTAATAATTGATTTAATCAATAAACTCCACTTTCTCGGTAGAAAAATAAATTGTAAAGAAATAAATTGAAATATAACTTCCTCTCTTTTTGCGCAGTGCAATTTAATTGCTCCATCCCGCCTCATAACTCAGGAAGAAGAGGCTCTAAAGAACGCATTGTTTAATTGACCCTTTGACAGTTGTCTCGAGTGCATGAGGAACGAGGAATATAAATAAAAGGCAAAATACCAGATAAAAGGCAAAAAGAGACAGCGGGAAAATACGCGAACCGGAGAAGAACAGGGCCGCGTTATTTATGCGATTGCACGAGGCGCGCGTTGACTCGGCGGAGGCGGTGAAAAAGGGGGAGACACCGCCGCGTCATTGACAAACACAGCGCGCCGCGTCGAGAAATTGATCGTAAATCCGGAAAAATGACGCTGCACCTCGCCGTGCTCCCTATTTATTAAGGATTATTCGCGCGACGGCCCGTTATATAGGCAGCGGCGAGAAACAAGGCGCGCATTACCAGCGCGGGATCCATTAATTACCGGATCCGCGAGAGCCTTTAGGCTACTGCAGTGTCCTCGCGCATCTTTTTGCATTGGACGCGCGCGACTCGAGCCGCGGATAAGCCTTGCGACGTTTCACTTTTGCTGCGGAAAACGAGGCCACGCGCATTTCTCTTCGTCAAGCCATTTGCTGCAATTAAGAACAAATTGCAGCTAAATTTCAGCCAATTTACGCACGGGTCGCGCGCAAATGAAAAGTCCCCGATGTAAATTAAACCCTGTAACGCAAACAATGCAAAAGTTTCGTCAAATCTCGTCTGCATCGTTACAATTTTCTCCATTTCACCTTCTCCTTTTGCTTTTTCATAATGGAATATTTGTGCCCTCATAATCTTCAAAATGTGGAAGAGTGAAAAACCACTCGAAACGAGTGATAACACAGCCAATCGAGTTTCG
>JAXIUT010016524.1:6735-20456 GCA_035586675.1 Eurytoma californica
CCCCCCCCCCCCCCGGGATCCGGGGAAAATCGGCTTACGCCTTGTATAACCCTTATTAATTCGCGATCTTGCCTCAACTTTTCGTCGCGAAAAGTTGCAAGAAGGAGAGAGAGAGCGGGCCGAAGGAAAGTTCCGCCAGGCGGCGCCTCGCCGTCGGGGAGAGGGGCCCCGCAAGTTGCCCTGGCGACAAAAAGCACGGATAATCCCGGCGTCGCCGAGCGCACAAAAGCCACCTCGTACTGTATATCCGGCGCATTGTGAGGCGGGCGCGTAAGGTCATCCCGAGCGCGGCGATTATGAAGTTACGCAGGCTGCGCAGAGATATAACGCGACCGTGCCACAAGACCTTTGGACAGTCACGTAACGGTCATGTGACCCGTCCGAGGCGAGACGACGCAAGAAATAACAAACGTGGTCATCGCGCATTTCTATGTTATTGTTCTAATGATTTAATTGTTGTTAGAAGAATGGATTTAAAAAATTAATATTTTTTCGGTTAATGGAGCGAACTATATTGCTACAAAGTATTACAAAAACTTGATCAAAATGACTAGTACTTTAGTAATAATTACTAAATGAAGTGGGTTGCCCCGTCACTAGCAAAATAGTTATTTTTCCTAACCTATTTTTTTGTGTTATATACCCTGGTAGCAAACAAATTTCAATTCTGCTGTAAGTCTGCTGCAATTTTCTGAAAAGTACTTAAATTGCAGCAGATATTACGTGGTCTGTTTCCGTAGATTATAATAATTCTGACGATAAGAAATTGCATAATCTTCAAGCACAAGAATTGCGTCAGACACTGAACAGCAGAATTGAAGCAGACTTGCAGTAGAAAATTGCTTTGACATATATTCGCGTATAATACTTAATTATTAAAGCAATTCTGCTAGCGCAAGTCTGCTGCATGTCTGCTGTTTAATATTTGACGCAATTTATGGGCTGCAATTCTGTTGCAATTCTGATGGCTAGTCAAGCGCAAAAATCAACCCCCTAAATGCAATTTAGTAATGCAAGTCTGTTGCAATTTTGCTGTCAGTGTCTGACGTAATCTTATGCTGCAATTCTGTCGCAATTCTGATGGGCAGACAAGTGCAAAAATATCAACCCCCTATTTGCAATTTCACTACTGTAAGTCTGACGCAATTCTGTAGTTTGTATCTGACGCAATCTTTACCTGACAGATATACACAAAAATGACGAAGCAGACCATGCACGTTCTGCTCAATCGCGAGTGCGTCAGATTGTGCTACCAGGGTAAGCACATGCTGTAGTAACCAGACGTTTCTAATAATAGCTGTATATAACTAGTAATTGACGCCGCATGTACAAGTGACATTTTATTTATCGTATAATCAACTATCTGAAGCAAAATTAGTGAAAACTATTATAACTAGTGAAATTTTACTAAAAAGTTTCACTATTTTTACTATTTTTAATTGTTTCCGGCTAATTTCACTTTGGAGGAAAGACAAACCTTTTTCAGTATTCGTAATTTTTCATATTTCAAACTAGTTTCACATAACCTACTTTTTGTACAAAAACGAAAACAAAAACAATTGACATTCATTTGCGAGAACCAGATCGAGTTAGAAATTGCGATGAAAAAAAATTGAGATTTCCATTAGCTGGCCTATTATTTTTCTAGGACTAAAAAGAGATTGAGGTGCACTTCGCGCGCCATAGGTTTTCGTCCATAATCTGTTACAAAAACGTAAATAAAGAAAAACAATTGATATTTCTTTGAACAATTGAATCCTATACGATTAAAGATTGAATGAATCTAGGTTTCGGCTCATAACCTATTAAAAAAAAGTAAAAAATTATTACGGATAATGGATTTTCTGACCTTTTAGTATGTCCACAAGAATACTTATTGCGTACCAAATACTGGCGGTCCATTTAAATATCAAACGCTTCTAAAATCACTATTGATGGCCATCTCGGTCAACAGACGGTAATTTTTCCGGCCAATTGAGTCATTTTCCACGTCTAATTGAGAGCACCGCGCACAAAGGTCAACCCGCGCAGCGCCGAGCCCAGAAAAAACGCGTAGCTCGAGGGGGACCCGTTATACAGCTCGTATTATCAGCCGCGCAGTTGGCCGATCCTCGCGCGCGGATTTCGCGCCGAGGCCATGTGTCGTATAGTCGTCGGTCTCCCCCGGCTTTCTCGTCACGTGTGCGGCCCCGAGGCCTCCGCTCGGCACATGTGGCGCGCAGCGCCGATGAAATTATTTTTCCCTGCGTCGCAGCCGCTGCTCGCCTATTTCGCCCCCACGAATTATTGCCGCGGACGTGTAACACGAGCGGGTAACGAAAAACAAATGCCTCGGAGCGCTGCTACCTCTTAACTTTTTTACTCCCAGGTCCGAGTAATATCCGCCACGTGAGATTCATCTTCTTTCTTTTTTTTGGTCGCTGTAATTTTCTGACAGATCCGCATTGTTCCTGGAGTTTTTATTCTTCTTTAAATAAAAACATTCCCCTGCATTCCCTGAAGTACACTTGTTTTTTTTTTCTTTGATATATTTAATAAAGTTTTATAGTATACACGAAAGAAAAATTGTGGAGAAGTTTTTCTGAAAAAAAATATTAATCCAATAGCATTCGGGGAAACACTTCTTGCCGCGCGATATACACGCGTTCCGGGCTACACGGGAGGAAAAAAGGGTACGAAACGAGAAGACAAAGTTGAACTCTCGGGGGGTTGCCGCTCTCGTCGCTCTATACCCCGGATGCGACGTGACAACGGAGTCGCCGGTGCTTTTAAGTTTAATAATATCAACTCCCACTTTCGTCGGACTAAAAAAGATTTTTTTACAAAGTGCGCAACTGCGCGCGCGCTCGCGCATATAGAATTCCGAGAAAAATTGAAATAACCGAAATGTACCGCTCAACGCGCGGTAAGCAAAGCCGCGGTGAAATCATTTTAATGGATGAGGGATATAAAATATTTATTGGGCGTTGAAAGCAACAGCCATAAAAATAAATAAAAAAAGGGAGAGAGAGAGAGAGAGAGAGAGAGAGAGAGAGAGAGAGAGAGAGAGAGAGAGAGAGAGAGAGTTAGAGCCCGTTAAAGCTGATTTATTTCGCTAGAGAAATTGAGTAAATAGAGCAGATACTTTTACAAGCGCGCCATCGGTTATTAGCGAGAATAAAAAAAAATCGACGGAATTTTGCGGTCAGTCACTTTTTTTTGGACGTGCACTTCATACACACACGCACACACACACATATATGCACACACACACACACACACACATTACAAAGTGTATGAAATATTTAATTATGCGAAACTAGTTTTCACCATTTGTAAATATGAAATTTACAATAGTAAACTATTCTATTCTAACCACACACACACACTCACACTTACGATCGTGAAATCATGCAAACAAAAGCGATAAACGAAGTTATATCGATGGCGAATATAAAGTCGAGCGTGAAAAAAGGCGCGTTATTGTTATCGCGAAGGAGAGTCCGCGCCGGGGGGATAATACTCATTCGCCGTGGCGGCGACGTCGGCTGCTGCATCATTTGGCGCGCGGCTCTCGTCGACGGCGCGGCAATTACGCGGGGGAACCCCCGGCGAGACGAGCTCTCGTTCGCGCCACTTCCGACTCTCCCTCCCTTCTCTTCTTCCCGTCCGCGCGCGCGCGCGCCTTTATTGCTTTTCATTTTCTTTTCAGCGCCCGCGCCGCTGCTCCAGTTCTCGCGCGGCGTTTTCGGCGCGTACCCCTCCCCCACACTAAGGGGGCAAATCGAGCGCGGCGATTCGACGATAACGCGGCCGGGAAATGGGTCGAGGGGAAGCGCGTTATTTCCCCTTCGGCTAATCGGCAAAGGAGCGCGCGGAATCGGCCCGCGGGACGCTTCATTAGGCGGGCGACGCACTGTGGGAAATTCGGCAAAAAAATTTTTCAAAATCAAATTGCGCCTCAGAGGGAAGATAAAACAATAAATTTTTTTTTAATATGAAGGATTTACAATCTAGAATAAGGAAAAAATACACATACACACATACACACACGCGCGCGCGCGCACGCATAAATACACTCACTCAATTGTAAGGTATTTTGTATGGCATTCCACTTTCTTTTAATTAATATATGTACGTATGCGTGTGTGTGTGTGTGTGTGTGTATTTTTTCCTTATTCTAGATTGTAAATCCTTCACATTAAAAAAAATTTCGTTGATTTATCTTCCCTCTGAGGCGCAATTTGATTTTGAAAAATTTTTTTGATGAATTTCCCATAGTGCGGCGGCCGGCGGCCAATAATAAGCGTGAGGCACTTTCAATAAAACCTGCTAATCAGCGACACCGCTCGAACCAATGCCGTCATTGACGTTCGGCGTCCGCCCCCTCATTCATTGGCGAACAGCGCGCCTCGCTTTTAATTCCGCGACGGCCAAGACGTTTTTCAATTACGCGGCACCGGCATTTTTAAATTGGCACCCGATTTCAGCCCGGGGCTTTTGTCGCGGCTCTTTACATTCAATTGGTCCTGATGAAACTGTCAGGCGCGCCGAAAATATCGCGTTCGACTTTTTAATTTGCGCCTACGTTTCTTCGCGCGAGTTCGATAATGGAAAACGAATTTTCGGACTGCACTAATGAACGGCCTGTACACACGACGGACGGCCTGTAATTAACGTGCCTGACGGAGCCATTATCGGCGCCTATTACTGCAATTTAATTTCAATTTGAAGGGGGGGAAAAAGGCAGCGACCGCCCGGCGAGCGACTTTTTTCGCGTTACAGTCGTAATACGCCGCGGTCCCGTTTATCTCGAAATTATGTTGAAAATGAGTTTATGATGGCTACCGGCCTGCGCGCCGGATGCTATTCCTATTCACCGCAGTAACTTATAGTTTTGTGTTTCCAAATGAGATGCTACGGCTATTTTTTCTCATTTTACGTAAGCATCGGGTTACCATGAATCGAGAAAAATCAATGCGAATTACATAATGCATTCATTAATAAAATGAACATTTGCACTAAACGAATTAAATTACAGGGGAATTACTGGATTTATTTGAATTTCGTCATTTGTTACACAATTTAAAACGTTTTGGATAACTCCAAATATAATCTTGATTTTATATTAAACTACTAATAAAATTTAGTGTAAATCTAATTTTTGTGTACCATCTTATATAGAAAAAAAAACAAAAAAATTGTGTAAGTGTTACACATGTTACAATGAAACGCCGGAAAAATACCAATTTTGTTAGTGTACGTAAATTTGAGTATTTTATTTAATCGACAAAATTTATATTTTTTAGCGAAAAATTTCACGTTTACGTAATTTCCGACAACACAAATTTTCTGTAGCAAAGTTCAAGTTTAAAGGCAGAATATGTGTCACGAGGCTCTTTCCTTTTCAAAAATATTGAAATTACTAGTGACTTCAGTCGTTCAATGCAACTTTATTAATTTTATTTTATAATTATTAAGTTATTATTTTATTGCTATTCTTATTGCAAGAAAAATGTCCATTTAATGTTAAATACATAAATAAATGGTTTCTAAGTAAATAAATCTGTTCACAATTGCACTGAATAAACACGCGGCATTTGTACCGTTTATGAAGTTTTCTAATCCGAATAGTGTCTACGAAAAATTTACTCGTCGCGGAGAGAAGTTTTCTATTCAAGTTGAAAACTGCGTCTGATAAAACTTAGGGGAATAAAACGAAACTGCATTATTCTAACCGCGCGGTACTTTTTCTCCCACTCACCCGCGACCGTCGAAAATAAATTTAACTTGCTAAAGTAAATATGGCGGAGGCTTCGGGGTTGATTTAACCAAAGTAACTTTACACCGGGAAACACTTATTATTGCGTTAAACAGTTCAAGCAACTTCGTAGCACTACCAACTTGAAACACTTCCGTTAGTAAATTGGTACTCCGTCAACTCGCAATTTCATTTTTTCGCAAATACCAAACCTTGTACGTGTATGCGCTGAGAATAGTTTCGAGGGAACGTGATATTAAAATATTGCGTATGTACGTGATGTATTCTCATTTCAATGAAATTCGCTTAATTTGTTTCACACTTATTTTTAAAAAATATATATTATTGTATGCAATTTTTTTATATACAGCGTTGCTTTAATTAATTTTTTTCACGTTTTATGTAAAAAATCGATTGATATTGTTATTTCAAAGTATTGACTATGCAGCTGCGCTTGCAGTAAATTTTTGTAGAAAATAATTTCAAATAACAGAGAAAATGAAAAAAATTTTAAAATATAATTTTTCTATATTTATAACGAAAAGATGTTGAAACGACAAAACAAAAGGGATATATTAATTAATTTAGTGATAAAACAGTTAAGTTAATTCATACTAAAATTTATAAGCATTTTCATTTTAACTTAAAAAAAAATGTCAAAAGAATAGTCTTAAAGACAAGTTCCTTTAAATTAGAAACATATTTTCGTTCACACTGAAAAGTATAGTTATTACACTATTAGATAGACTATATACTTCTACTTCAAACTAAAATGTATATAAGAATTTTCATTCTAACTTTAAAAATATTAAAAAATACCATCTCAAGGCCAGTTTCTTTTAATTAGATACATATTTTGTAAAAATACATACTTCTCATTTAAATTTATGCTAAAAAGCAGCAAATATAGTGTTCATAGTCAATGAGGTCCCGCTCCAAAAAAAAAAAAACGCTAAGAAAATTCCAGCCAAGCGGAAGGAATCTGGAAATTCAGCGAGTCCGGCGTTCTCGAGAAAAGTTTTAATCTGTAAAAGCGCAATCCATTAGAAGGAGGGAGAGACAGAAGTCTGTCCGTAGTGTTGTTAGTCTTTCGCGCGACGCGGGCATCACGTCCGAAAAATAGTAGAGAGCGAAACAAATGCCCCGATATCAACAATGGAATTACGTCCGCGAGGCAAGCGCCTCGAGGCGGCCATATCGCATGATTCCCCCTGAGCATCGGGGCAAAATGAAGGTGACGGCATAATGCCCGTATGAAGTCGAGAACAGCGCGGCGTCGCCGGACGGATTCTCCGCGCTCCGCGAAAAAGAAAATAAAACCGGCCCTGGACGAGTGCACCGGGAGGGCCGCGAAGAAGGAAAGAGAGAGAAGGAGAGATAAAGAGATACCGAGGTACAAAGGCGGAGAGAGAAAGAGAGAGAGGGAGGGGGAGAGAGAGAGAGAGAGAGAGAGGGAGAGAGAGAGAGAGAGAGAGAGAGAGAGAGAGAGAGAGAGAGAGAGAGAGAGAAGAGGAAGCGAGGCGTCGGAGAAGAGGGAAAGGGAAGAGAAGCCCGGGGAAAAAAGGCGAGGGGCGCGCGGCGAGTCGTGAAGACGCGTCGGTGAAATCGCTCTCTCGTGTATTAATTAGCACGCGCTCGCAATTGGAGCAGACCACTGCACCGGCTGCTGCGGCACTATACCGGGCCGAAGGAGGCGGCCCGGTCCCCCCCTCCTCTCCGGCTTTTGCCCGGGGAGAGAAGAAAGAAGAAAAAAAAGGAAACGGCAAGTCAGCCGTTCTAAATTCGAGAGCGGCGCACGGTGCTCTCCGCGGAGCGCGCATTAAAATTTATGCCGGCTCTCGCGTGTGGGTGCAGCCCCCGCGCTCGCGGAGAAATTGCGAGAGAGACACTTTCGTCAGCCGGATTGTGATGCGAACGATGAGTGATAGAAAGTGAAAATGACGATGCAGATGTGCTGCGCGCGCGCGCCTACTTCTCCGCGGCGCGACGACACTTCCGCTCCGCTATCGTAAAATGACCGTCATTAAAATGCGACCGTCTCAAGATCTGCACTGCTGATTTTGTTTAGTCTGGAGAAACGAGTGTTTTTGACGCGTTGAATGACAAAAGTAGAGTAACTAAGATGTAGATTATTCTTCCGCTTCGATAATGTAAAATGACCGTCATTAAAATGCGACCGTCTCAAGACGTACACTGCTGATTTTGTTCGAAGCCTGAAGAAATTATTCTTTTTAGCCCAAAAGACAAAAGTAGAGTAAAAAAGATATGATTATTCTTCCGCTCCCATAATGTAAAATGACCATCATTAAAATGTGACCGTCTCAAGAGCTGCATTGCTGATTTCGTTCGAAGTTTGGAGAAATAATACTTTTCGGTACGGGTGCGGAAGGTGATTATTGAACCCTCTGCGACTTTTAAGTCGCACGAACTGAATAATCACTTACGCACCAGTGTCGAACAATATTTTATAGTTCAAGATCTGCAAAATTGGCATTAAAGTTACCATTTTGAGGTTAGAGCACTATAAAGATTCTTTTTGGCATTAAATTAGAGTAAGCTCGTTAGAGACTTCTGCTTAGGTGATTTAATATGACCGTCATTAAAATATGACAGTCTCGATACTTCAATTGCTGATTTCATTGAAAGTCTCGTGAAATGAATCTTTTTAGCGCAAAAGAATGGTAACATATATATTTTTGAAAAAAACAATAATGAAATTCAATGGGCATTTATAAAAACTGTCATTATTCCGAAACTATAAAATTCATCTAATTGCAGCTTAACTTTATTAAATCATTAAACATTTTTAACTAATAGTTGTCAAATTAAATAAAATATGATTATGCATTTATATAAATTACTTTTTACCATTTTTCATATCTTAATTTTGGGATGGTCTGTCATAACATCTAGTTATGACTGTCATGACGGTCACGTTACAGCGGAGTGTCCCGTTTCTCCTACACTTGAACGGAAGTACACGGCTAGATATACGCGCCTTTCTCACGGCTTTTCTCCAACTGCGCCCCGGAAAATTCGAGTATTCTTCCTCGCCTTCTTTTTCAGCACTAAATCTCTTTTTAATCCGGGCCGGGAAAATAAAAGGGGGCGCTCGCCCCCGCTGCGAGATTAAATTTTTATTCGCAAAAAAGGCGTTATTTGTCGAGGCGAGTAATTCAATTTTCAATTTGCATTCAGATGTTTTGCATTGTGCTTATGGGCCATTGTCCGAAGGAAAAGAGTATCTCGCTTTCGACGTTTCAACGAATGGAGGGTAATACAATGAAGCGAAAACAGACACGCGCGTCGTTTCGCGGACGTTCTATTTGACCCAGAAAACAGCGCGCCAGTCGATTTTTCCGGGCGGGAGACTCTCTACTTGCAATCTCGGTGAGAATTTCCTAAGGTCCCGCGTGCCATATGGTCAGCTCATACGAAAACGCTTTTAATAAAATTTTATACTTCTACCCAAATCTACCGCTACCTGCATCCGTGAATTTAGTTCCAGGTGGTACCTACATACGTGCGGAAACTTATGATACTTTAGTTGTGATACTTTTATTTTAAAATCAGCAGCAAAACAAGTTTTTTCGTACACTCTTTTAATAAAATTCAGAAAAATAGTTGATTTGTCCAATTAGTCGAAACACCCCAAAAATTTTTAGTAAATCGTCAAAAACAGCCTTAAATTGTTATTAAACAATCTTTTTACCTCAGAAGGATATTTCTTTTTAATTTATATATTCTCTCTGAAAACGTATTCTACTAAATTTCAGGGTATAATAGTAGATTTTACTTTTTGAGGTTAGAAAATAAATCAAAAGGGCATTTATTAACAAAATTATTTAATTTATACATTTTAGAGTAATTAGAAAATTTAAGAACTTAATGATTATTTCATTAATGGTTTTAAACAAGCAAACAATCTTGGTTTAAAATTTAAATGTGAAATTTATATAAAAACGTTTTGAATTTTGGCGCCAATCGGATGTTTACCTACGCGGTTCAAAACGTATTCGTAATATGTTATTTCTTTTCGCGTGTTAAAATTAACACACGCGGGATATGTCACTGAAAAATTATGTGTTTTACTTTCCTTATTAACACATATGTGTGTCATTAAACAGCGCATGCGCAATAGTGTACATCTTAACACACGTTTGTGGGTTTTTCTATTTTAACACACAAAATATGTTAATTTTTTTAACCGAGTATATAACCAATCAAATTATTTCTTTAAATGCTTTATAGCAAACTGTCACCGGTATTTTAAGAGACAATTATTAGTGAACATTTATTAAAATCCTACTTAAGATTATTTGAAATTATAGTGTCTTTTGAGTAATTACACAAAATCATGGATGCACTATAAAGTATACTTGAAGATACCGCGAAATTTCTACACCCATTTTTGGCTCGAACTATTAAATCCTTCTATGCTGTGGCCTCAAAAATTTAACACTTTACTAAACAATTATTTTTCATTTTTCTAAAGTGGGTTAACCTGCTTCACTTTACGATATAGAAGTAGCCCACTTATTTGTGAAATCTAAAATGACCTAACAATTCTACAAAATTGCGAGAAAGTAACAAAAATCGAAAACGTCATTGTTGCAGCTGTTAAAATTCTTCAAACTCAGAAACAAAGAAACCCCCCGAGTGCCAATATCGGCCGATTTGTTTTCAAACTGATCTTCAAGGCGCGGGAAGCGCGCGGAAGTATATTTACGCTCGGCAGCTCCGAAAAGGCGCGACGCGATTCATCGCCACCGAAGTTTCTCGCTCGGCGAGCTGCGGATCCGAAAATAAGGGAGAATTTATCAATGCGAGAGGCGCGATCGGGATTAAAAATTGGGATCTCGCGTCTCGGCCCGCGGGATTTTCCGCACAATGCGCCTTCCGCGTTGCCAGTCATTAAGCGCCTGATTGATTAATTCCCTTTTCCCTCCCGCGCCTATTCTTCCCGCCGAGCGCGGCGTAGCCTCATTACGGCGCTCCGGGAATTTTACCTACCCGCTGCTTCTTTCCTGGTGTCATCTCGAAACTTTAATGACCTTTCCATCTGCGATTCGCTTACGTAAGATGGGGAACATTAGTTATTCCTGCATTAGCGTACTGTTCTTCAATTTGGTGCCCTTTCACTTGAGCTCATTGGAATTTATGATTGGATCTGTTCAAAGTAAGATCTGGGGGCACAATGTGTTTAAGTCAAAAAGTCCTATAGGTTTAATCGTGATTACAGTTAATTAACTGAATCAGTGAATTCAGTCCAGAAACCATATCCCGTGTAAAAAGGATTGATATAACTTATATATATATAATCAATATCGCAGTACTTTGAGTGCAGGAATTGAGTGATCTAAGATATAATGCATGCATTTATTTAATTAAAGAAACTATGTATAATTCATAACATTTATGGATAATTTATGTATGGAATTCATGTAAAAAAAGCAAAAATGTTGGGTATATAAATTTTCTTAAATTATGTCCCTTAATTAATTTCTATATATAATGCACTTTATATACCCTTATTACTATGATACTTTAATTGGTGTATGAAATTTTCAATGGACTCATTAACTTTAATGAATTGGATCAAATGTTTAACAGATGACTTCCTATCTACAATCTTAGAGCACCCCGTCCTATTCAGGTCTGTTCTCAACATTAAATTGTATTAAAAGAACGTGGAATTCTCTTCCTTAATAATATCTTCTATGAATCCAATTGGGACTTTCAAAAATATCTTACGCTCTTAAATTATCATTTTACAATAACAAGGTAATTTTAATGCTTTATTATTAAACTTAATCATCTTTTTCTACCGCTAATTATCTAACTTTCATCCTAATTATTTTTTTAATAAATTGTATTTATTTTTTAATAAATACTTATTTAAACATCATTCTCAATTATACTTTTTTAATAAATTATTAAGGGGGTCATATACCTAATAAAATTTTATAATAATATCTTAAAAATATTTTAAATTTTTAATAAGATGGACCCAAACTGAGGCACCGAAAGTCATTTTATCGTATGTTATGTTAAATTCCAAAATTTGGCTTTGATGACAACTCCAGGTCCAACGGATTCATCAATTTTGATGAGGTTCGGCTTCAGTTGTTGGGAATTAATGTCATTTATACCTGAAGAGTTGTATCAGTTGAAATTATTTGAATAAATACCTCAAAACTACTTTAATTTCTTTCATTTCATGAATTTATACAGTTTTTTAAATATTGAAATACTTACCCAAATAATTTCAACTGATACAATTCTTCAGGCAGGAATGACATTAATTCCCAAAAATTTAAGCCGAACCTCATCAAAATTGATGAATCCGTTGGACCTGAAGTAGTCACCAAAGCCAAATTTTTGAAATTAACATAAAATAATATAAAAAGACCTTAGGGACCTCAGTTAGGGTTCATTTTATTAAAAATTTAATATATTTTTAAGAAATAATTATCAAATGTTATTAATACTTATAATTTTATTTTTTTAGGAGGTTTATAAAAAATGTTTTTTAGTTATATGACCTCCTTAAGGGCTCTTATAGATTATTGAATCTACAATAACTAAACAAACTTTCCCGATGTAAATTTCATTTTTTACGGGTGGGAGGCGACCGATCGGCGCGCTAATTGATAGTTGGTAATCTTCGAGTGGAAATTCAGTTACACGGAAGGACGCAGCCAGTCGAGAAATGCCGAGGAAATGTGTCAGGCTTGCGTTAATCAGAGTCGTGGTAGCACGATAACTACGCTTTCTTGCCCGCTACATGATACGTTACAAAGTGCGAGCGAAGCGCGCTGCCGGAAACGCGTCGCCTAATAAAATTTGACGGCGATCCTCGGGAGGAATTTTTTTTTTTTCTGGAGTTTCACTTAGGTCCATCGCATGATGATTAATCGAACCCTTTCTCGAGTAGCATCCATATTTATAGAAATGCCTTTTTTAAATAGCGGCGGTTCAAGATAGGCGATTTATTTTTAAAACTTTATTTATAAGGTGTTTACTGACGGTCTCAATATATAGCGTTTATTTAAAATTTAAAAACACTTATTAATTAGTGTCACTATCTCTAAAAACTGAATAAGTAAAATTAAGGAAATTCATTTATAAAATTAAAAAAATTAATTTATAAAATTCAGAAAATTCATTTATAAAAATAAAAAATTTTTTACTTATTGTTGGACTCTAGAAATAAGTCTTGTGGCTTAGAAAGACTTCGTCATCATTTCGCAAACAAAGCAAAAAACAAAATTATTAGAAAATTATTTATTATTTCATTATTGAACATATTTTTTATAACGACGTATAGGTAAATTAAATTTAGGGTAATATGGATTTTTAAAAAGTTGAATTACTGTATAATTAATTAAATACAGTGAAATCATTTAAAAGCAAATGAATAAAGAAATCAGAACGAAAGTTTGCAATTTAAGATCCGTTAGTTTATTTACAAAAGATGCAGACTTAAAAATCGTTTAAAAATTATTAATGAATTTCGCAGGATAAATTACTTTGTATCTTTTGAATAAGATCAATAAGATTCTTTTGAACTGGTATTTTGGAAATTGTAACTTTCACATTTATACGACCTCTAGTTTTCGACTAATTTGATTTTCGTAAACGAACATTTCTCCCAAAATGTTCATGAAATAAAACTCCCCAATCATTCTTACTAATCCCCATTAAAAAAAATCGAGATCCACGTTCATTATACTTTAGACCTAAAGTATTATTCTTCAGTGTTTGAAAGAAATTCAAGACCCGCATCTCTGCTCGTCAGCTTGTTAGAGCAAGTGACTATCCACTTATACCCCTCCCACATATGTGTACAGAAGGACCAAGCCCAAACGTAAACCTCAATTAAAAAGCCTGTATCAAATCTTTAAACACACACACACACACACACACACACACACACACACACACACACACACACACACACACACACACACACACACAC
>JAXIUT010016535.1:0-10284 GCA_035586675.1 Eurytoma californica
TTACCAACTGACCCTTTTTTCGGTTTTCACATTCGTTTAAAATACAGAAAATAATGCTTTCTGTTATTATATAACAATTATATACCCAAATATTGAATTAAAAATTCTAAAATGTACGCGTGTTGTTGTTCAACTCATTCACCTTCAAGTATTCAAAAGTAACAAATATTTTTACAGCTGTAGTTGTAAATATATCCGAACTTCAAACACAATGATATCCATGCATACAATTAGCTCGGCTAATTATAGAAGCAGTAATTATTATCTTTATGCTGAGCCAATAGCCTCGTTTCATCTCTGGCCGATTGTAATACACACGGGCTCGGACTGTCATCGATAAAAATCTACTTACCGCCGGACATAATTATACTTTAATTGCGAGAACCAGTATATTTCCTGTCGTTAAGTACCCGCGGATCCTCCCATTCAAAGGCAAATGCACGTTTTGGTTTTAGCGTCGCTCACTCATTTATCTTTTGTGCTCGCCTTTCAACGGTGTCACGGGCAGCCGGCGGGACTGCATAATCCGATAAGATCGCCGATGCACCGCGCCTTTCTTCTTTTCCCTTCCAATGAGTCACATCTCCCTTTCAGAACTTCTTTTTCGGAGAAAAGCGAATTCTCTGATGGCCTCGAGAGAGCCTGTCGCGCCCAGCTTTGCTTTTGCAACGCTTGATAAAGGAGAGGAAATTCGAGTCATCGGACACTGTAATGACGCTAATTGCACGCGCTCGCCCCGCCGCGCGAAACAGTTTTTCGGCGAAAACGCAAATGTGTGTCACGCACCGCAAAAAAGAAATTCGATCTGACTGACATTACTCGGTAGCGAGAGCCGCTTTACTTTTGTGACGCAGCCGTGAACTTTCATTGCGGAAAAAAATTACACCGATGTTACGTAAACATTAATTTTCTACGGGTTGCGCAAGTTTTCGAAAAGGTCTTTTTTGATAACGCTCCACTTATTGTGGACTGAATCCCCTTTAGAAATTTGCGCCGTTATTACGTCGAATTATAATTGAACCTCATTTACACAGCAACAATCAAATGTTTACAGTTATGCACGGTTCTGCTGTATTATGCATCATAGAATTTAGTTTACGGGTATAAGTTATAGGTATTGAACGTAAATTGACCTTTAATCAATTGTAATAATAAGCATCATTAGTCACGATAATGCAGTTTAGATTAAATAAAAATAGAATCTAAGTTTAATAATTTACTTCTGATGAATAAATATCTTTTTAAGTTTTTCATACTCTTAAGATTCATTATTTGTAGAACAAAGGTCTGCTAATCATCGCTAATTAGAAATAGCAATAATGTTTCCACCTATACTATAAATTTATGTGAAATGGTATTCACATTTGTAATTCTTTTTATTAATTAGTTAACATTAAATATTAATTGATTACGTACATACTCACAAGGAAATAATTTAACGAATATAGTATCTGCTATTTTTTTCTAATAATAAATAAATGTGATTAATATAGAATGTCCATTCATGATTCTTAAATCTCATAACGACATACACTATTAAGATAATTTCATGTTCGAATAAATTACAAAACAAAATAAATCGTATTTACAGCGTTATGCACCTTTCACGTAATCCACTTTCTACTTTCATTTAAACTTGTAATTTTGTTTAAACGTTAGAACAAACAAATAGCAAAGCACAATTTGTTCTAACCGCGACAGCCGAAAAACCGATAAACTCTCTCGGGAAAAACAATCACATCGCTGAGTGTTTTTATTGCTTCCGCAGCGAAAAACAAATTGCCCAAATCCGCGCCTGCGAAAACAACGGCAAAAAGTCGGCCCAACCTCCGGCAGCGGCGATCGTCGCAAGGTTGCGCGCCCCCGGGAGAGAGAAAAAAAGGCGGCCGGCACGGCTCGAGGGTGTCCACAGAACCGGCGACGGGGGGGTGAAAGGGTTCGCGTGCCTGGGCGCCGTGACGCGGGGGCGCCCGGCGGCGCGACACGCGAGTCCCCCGTTTTTCGCGTAAATACGCGAGAAAGTTCGCGCGGCCGACCTTGGCGAGAGCGAGCGAGAGGGAAATGTCAATCGGCGGGCCCTCTCGCATCACTCGGAAGTCGCCGCGCGCGGCCTTTCTCACGCGACGCGCCGCCGCCGCTCGTTGAGCCGACCAAGGTCGCGCCGTCGCATCGAGCGCGCCCGCCACGCTGCCCCGATGACGCTTCTTCATCGGCGAGTGCAGCCGTTACGGATGTGCGGATTTTCGAGATGATTTGCGCGGCGCTTTTTTTTTTAAGGCGGTTCAGCTGCAGGAACGATGTTTTCCGAAAAGTTTATTGAATCGTTTTAAAATGCATTCAAATTTTATAAATCATTTGAAGTGTATGAAAATACATATTGAAGAATATGTCAAATTTTCATATGCCATGTTAAAAAGAAAATAAACTATACACCGTCGCAGGTTAATTTGTATCAACCTTGAATTCTTGTTTTTAATTTTTTCAAATAATTTAAACGGTAATTCTTTTGATGAAATTAAAGACTAAGCTAAGTATATCAAATGTAAATGTAAGATATTTTGAGCCTCCTATGAGATTAATCGCGGTGTAGCTATTTAATAAAAATAACTTGAATGTGTCTGTCCGTGTTCATCTGTTTCTACTTAAGGGCATTATTAAGTAATGCAGGCAATATAAATAACCTGTTTTAGTACATTCACCTACAACCTGAGGCTCAAATTTTTCAAATTGTATTTCTAAATGAAGAGACGAGCTTGTCTTACCACATTTGTCTGTTTCTACTTAAGTAAATTAAAAGCTGGGAACGCAATTGAAATATACTTATTCTAATATTTTCCCGGTTATGAGGATGGCCAAAAGATCATTTTAATGATGACCACTATTTCAATAGGGCTTAAATAATGTACGTAAGTAGTAAAACATATGTTAAAAAGAAAATAAACTATACACCGTCAAAGGATTCATATTTGAAATTTTCTTTAAATTTCTAAACAAATAAATTTGTTGAATATCATGTGAACTACACTGTTATAAACTTTTGAATAATTCATTATTATGATAATGTATTGTATTGTAAAGTTAATTTTATATATAACGAATAAAGTTAATTTCAACAACGTAATAATTTACATTTTAATAACCGAGTGCGTACATAATAATTTTATTAACGTCAAGGAATAACAAGTACAGGATATGAATAACTCTTATTGATAGCGAGTGAACAAAATAATCGGTGAATGGCGTACGTGATTTGTCATCCGGGACATTCCCAAGCCTCGGACCATTACGCAATTAGTTTCGGCAGTCTTCTCATCACTGCACACCGCGTCTACGTCCGCAAAACTTGTTTTCTTATGCGCGCTTGATAACTGCGCGGACTTTACGCGCGAACAATCTGAAACTTGGGTGCCCCTGCGAAAAAAAAGCAGCGCGAGAATGCGAATGTGTCACTCGAAACCTGCAGAAAGCACTTCGTAAAGATGTAAAATATTAATTCGACGGCAGGATTCCGAGAATAAAAAAACTGAAAAATTCCAATGTGTGGCGAGAGGAAATTTTCATCGCTGCGCTCTCGTCGATTATTAAAGATCTGGAAGGCGCGCAATTTCACTAGTAAGATAAAATTTCGCGCTACGGATGATGCAAAAATGCGGATGAGCGAACGCAGCACTTCGTTCTCTCGGTCAACAAGTCGAGACGCTGCTCCTTTTTTTTATTGCGGTCGTAACATTTTCTTTGGTATCCTCGCTGAAGAGTCGGAACAGCTTGAAATTTTAAGGAGCCGCTTTGCGGAAATGATTTGCGACTTCGTTGCATCGATAAGCATGGATCGTAAATCGCGTCAAATTATTTTGAAAAGCATCTTTGAAAAGTCATCTTTCGGCGAAATATTATTATTATTAGAACTTTAAAATTTATTATAATTGTTGCAATGAACTATTTGGGAAAAAAATGTAGATTAAATATTTTTTCAAGTGCAAATAAATAGAAAGTTTATTTTTTGTTGAAAAACAATAATTTTTAGCTTTAATAAAGTGTTTTAATAAAAAAATTGTTTTTTACTGTCATAAATAAACATTTGTTAAGCTAAAATGATGTAGATTTATTTGTAGAATTGCTCTCTTTTAGTCTTCTCTATCCCGTAAATTAAAATTTCCGGTGCAATTATACTTTTGATGAGTAAAAAAGTGGCTGCACTAAATAAGCCATGAAACGAGCCATGAAAATAATGCGCTAGGAAAAGAAAGAGCGAAAAATTAAATTTTGTTTTAAAAGTAACGACGCCAGCTCGCGACATACATTTTACACAATGTTTCCTAATTTTCCTTGCACTCGTCCTCGTCCTGGCACAATGAGAAGATTAAAGAAGAATACTCGGAAATTACAAGCAGCTTAACTTAATTTTGTAAAGGAACAATGAACTTTATGAAAAACGTAGGGTTTCATTAGTTACAGCCCGCCTTCCCCGGCGAAATTAGCCCCGGCTCGGTTAAGGAAAAAAGAGGAGAGCGAAGAACCCGCGGCTTTCATTAGGCAGCCGTCCGAGGCCGCGAACCTCCTGTTATAAGGGTGCATCGTCGAAAAAAAGGCTAATTTGCGCGCCCCCTCCTCGTTCCGGAAAGTGGGCGTTCTTTGTACAAATGGGCGCAGCCGTCCGCACGCGCATCGGTCGAGCCCTGCGTCCAGTCAAACACGTGTCGCAGGCGAGTCTCCTGTATTCGGCCGACTTATTGCTTCTGTAGCTCATATTGGAAGGCGCTATAAATTATTTCTACGCGTCGAGTTAACCGCAGCTCCCAGCCGAAGGTAGTCCCGCCGCTGCGTGCAAGCTCGGGCTTAGGCATAAGTGTTTTATCGCCGGAAGTAATTTGCGGGATTTCCATCGAATTTCTGATGAAAAAGTATAGCGGACAACCGTATTGGCTTTCATTAGTTTGACATGGCAGTTGATGACCGAGACTTCTAAAAATGTAGGTTATGACAATTGGATACTAGGACCGGGCACAACAATTTTTCACCTTGACGTTATTTTCTTGCGTATAATAAAATGCCTGATGTGAGCTATTGTGCATTATGTAAGAAATCGATTAAAAACAAAATATCTATTTATCTAAATGTAAACAAAATATTTTTACTCATTCGTCTTCAGATCAATCTGAATCTTAAATTAATATTTCCAGCTAGTGTATAATAACAAAAGAAAAAATCTAATTTGTTTATTCTAAAAGCGGAAATAGTAAATTATCGTGAATTGTATGTAAAAAACGAGTAAAACCTCAAGAAACATCTAAACTCATAAAAAATATACTTTATTACCGTGGAAAATTTCTTGAAAGAGCTCTTTTAATCAAGTTGTGGGAAATCAGTATTGGAAATAGAAGCATCTAAAATTTGAAATTGGCATATTTGATTTTGATTTTTATTTGATATTCCTTGAGATTTCCTAATATCCTATTTAAAGTATATAACGTTACGCAGAAAATCAATTAAATTTATAGACGAAGTTAAAAATTTAACTCGATACTTGTCCTATCCTATCTCGAACATTCGCCTGTGTAATTGCAAAAGAAAAAACGCACAAGATTCCAGCGTGAAAAAAAAGCAGGAAGATCGTGCTTCCTTACGCAATCGACGGCTCGCGTGAGCGCTGAAATCCCCGAGGAGTTAGCGGCGCATCGCATGAATAAAAGGAGGCCGCGCAGACTCCACGGCGGTTAATTCCGCCGGCTGCAAGTGCAAGGCCGTTGCGCAACGGCGGTCGCGCCGCGCGCGCTCTTCTCGCTCGCAGCCGCGAGAGACCGTTTAAATGGCCGATTAGCCGAGCGCACTCTCGACGCACATCGTTATTGTCGCACTCGCGGACGCGACCTTCGCCGCAGTCGATCAATTGACCATCGACATTTCTCCCGCCGCGGCGCTTCGCGCGTTTCGCTCTTTCCTCGCGGCGCGGCCGGCTCTTACTTTTTCTCATCCTTTTTTCTTATTTAACGATACGCGCGGAAGTGTATTGATTTCGCAGAAGGAACTTTCATTTTTTTCTTCAATAACGAGAGTAAAATAGTTATTAAACTTTAGAATTAACATTCGATTTTTATTTCGATCATCGGTTCTCGGATGGATTTTAGATGCTGGAATATTGATTTTCTTTTTAAAGCGGGATTTATGAAAATTTGAACGACGGCGTATTCGAGACCGGCTATGCGGCTCAATATTGGAATATAGAGACAGAATGACATTGGATATTCACGGCAGTATCGGAAATCTATTTCACCTATAGGAATCTAAGTACCAGAAATCGTCTATTCTTATATTACATGAAAATCTCAGTAAGGCTAAATTTGGAGTTGATTGAAAATTAATCATGAAATATTATTCACACAATTCCGTACAAATACTATTTACCTTATATTTCAAAATTATAAATACAGGAAAGTAATTTTTGCAAAATGCAAAATTTTACTTTATGACTGAAAATGACTACATCAAATTTAATTAAAATTTAATTTAAAATCAAACAGAATAATTTAAGCAATTAACAATACGATTTACGTACATGTGTATCGTTTTATATTTACATGAATGAAACTTGCTTCTAATTACTTTTACAGTCTACTTTTACAGTGTAATTTACAATAGTTCGCTATGTGATCCCTATAAATAGTAACTGCAGTTTTGATTTTAGCAAGTGTTATCGATAAAAAAGTATGAAGAGCTATTTCGCGTGAAATAACGTCTAGTTTCATCGTCTATGGAACGTGCTATGTTTCATATTTCGGTATTTACGGTTGGAATTTTACGCTCGATTCTGTTCTCGCGCTCGCGGGCGTCCGAAAAATACGTATGCAGCGCGTTCATTACTGTTCGTTCAGTCGGAATCGACATCCCTGCCCGTTAAAATATGATGCCCGATCATGCAATCAAGAAAATCCGCGTAATGATGCGCGTCAATTTTGCACAATGTAGAAAAATATGCGAACGACGCGGAGTTTCCTTTCTAATTGTTTCGCGTGTTAGCGCATCTGGTTTCCATTGTGCGGTAAAATTCAGCTATGATTCTATTCCATTCGAACGAAAATTTCTTTGAAAAATTGTAATCGCAAAATGGATGGTTTCGTTCGAATTAGGACGTCTCACGCTTGTAATAATGGCTTTTTTTGAGTGATGCACTTTAATGAGAGTTTGATAATAAATAAACCATTAATTAATCGATGTTGTCTACTTGTTAGGGTAATGGATAATTTATTACTAGGTCAATACTTACTAGGTTAAAAATAAAATCATAAAAAACAATAAATGCCAATAAAAAGCTCGAAAAAAACAACGAGAGAGAACCGTTCAATTGCCCCAGTTGGCTTTTAAAAAATTTTCTTTTTAATATCACGTGTGGATATTTTTATGATCACTTAAAATTTTTAATTAATTGTTATGGCAATAAAATACGGATTCAATGTATGTGGCGTTTTAGAAGATGAAACAATCGACAGAAAAGTATTTTACGCCAACGTCATAATGGCATATAAATTATAATGATTTTTAAATCGCTATAAATTGAAAAAAGTGAAAGAAATCCATTAATTAGTTCTTTCACGGAGCCACTCCCACGAGCGACTTCCGAGAATAGAAGTACCCTTAACGTGCAGCATCGCAAATCAGCCGAAATCCAGAATACGCCTAATCTCACTTCGGAGAAACCTCTCCCCCACGGGCATGGCAATTCCACGATTCCACGCCGACGCTCGACTTAACATCGACTTAACCTCAGCAGAGTCGTGGGTGAGATTAGCGTGTAATAAACGAGTCCGCCGCTACTTGGACCCGGACGAAACAAAGGCACGCGGGTGGATCAATCACCGCCCACGCGCGGCACTATGAGCCATCTCCTCGTACGTATACCTATATAACGCGCGGGAGCGTAAAGAGCCGGGTCGGCCCTCAATTTGCGCTCTCGCGTAAGCATAAGGGAGATAGAAGAGTATCGAGAGGGAGAGAGAGAGAGAGAGAGAGACGGAAAATAGTTG
Organism: Eurytoma californica; assembly: GCA_035586675.1. NCBI lineage: Eukaryota > Metazoa > Arthropoda > Insecta > Hymenoptera > Eurytomidae > Eurytoma > Eurytoma californica. The sequence continues at coordinate 8,019 of JAXIUT010016535.1, forward strand.
GCCGGGGTGCCGCACGGAAGTGGCGGACGCGTAAAAAAAAAATGGAAAAGCGGCTCGGTGGCGCGCGAACTACGGCCGATCCCAGCGGGTCGGGCGCGATTGATCAGACGGACGCGCCGCCTCTGACCTAGATGAGCGTCGGCGCACGGCCGCCGCTCGGCGGTGCCTTGTGACACCGCGGAAAACTCGGACGGCTCCCTTTGTAACGACGAGTTTCGGCACTCGGGCACTCGGACACTCGCGGTTTCGCCCGTCTGACGGACGTGCAATGCGGTCTGGGCTCCGCTAATTTAGTATCTTATAGATATACGATGTCAGGAGTTTGACATGGAATGTGACTTAGGAATTCTACACAGGGAGAGCAAAAATTTATACTATTATATTTTCTGGTAATAGACGAGAATTACTATCCAAGATAAATTACTATATAGTATATAATTAAAACTAGCGTAAATTTATTTTCTAAAATTAGTAAAAATTAATTTCTAGATTTTTTACTAAACAAGCATGTAGCGATTTTTCTCACAGCGATAGTCTTTTTTCTTATTACTAGAAAATTTGGTAGTTTTTGATAAACTATTTTTCCTTCAATAAATAAAAATAAAAGTATAAATTAATTTATAATAATACTCTTAACTTTTATGATTGATACTCGTTAACTTTTCATTATTAACGATGCTCAGTTAAATACTCTATTAGTTTAGCAGATTTAATAAATAATATACAATATTTCTTTTTTAATTTTGCGAGTATATTATATATGTACATTAATAAGTATTAATCAACACCCTGTAAATAATGACACTTTGAATGCAGCATACGGTAAAATGATCAAAATCCCTCTATGCATCGATTATGTACACGTAATGCGATTACAAGGTTATGCAGCTGCTCGCTATATGTACAGCAAAATTTGCTCTCTTGATCCTCAGCGATATTCTGTGACAATTTCACCGGCAGGTAATAGTACCTTTACAAGATAACATCATTATCTCGTCGACAATTGTAAATTCTATCATTTGCGGTTGCAACTCGTCAATTTTCCGTAATTATTCAATCGATACATTGATCGAAGAGACTAGGACGTAGCTAAAAAATTAATTTATAAACCTTCAATGCACTTCAAGAAGTAAAGGAAAAATTGCAAGCAGTGAGACGATATTAAAATGTCGAGTTCGAGTCTTTTCTTGCAGAGAATCACTTACTTTTTCGAAGAATCTTTTTTACCATTTTCAACGAGGTATTAATCCAAACTTTTATTCTTCGAGAAACGTCTTTTCTTTTGCTCCAAACAGAACTAAAGTTTAATCATCATATTTAATAATTAAAAAATGTTGAAAATAGTGAATTTACTAATCCTTTAGTTCGCGCAGTATCAAGATCGAGATCTAGATGAAGTTGATAACTGATCTAAATGTGATAGATTATCGATCACTTAATCTATTTAAGGGAAACGATGATTTCAAGTGTACAATAGAAAGTTCATCCTCCGTTTTTTAAAATGAGAAAAAATCAGTCTGATCTACAGCTTCGTCGCAAAGCCAGTGCTCGAGAGAGTCGGGCGCCACGTGATCGACCAAACGAATAAAGCGATCGGCGGGTAAGCAAACAGGCACGGAGGAGTACACTCGGGGAAAAGCTGAATCTCGGCAGATTAAGCGGCGTGTACACCGGCAACGGACGGAGATAGAGGGAAAATGTGCGTAGGCACCCCCGCGTGAGTGCACCGCGCGGCCGCGCTAAAGCAAACAAGACTGGATGATCGCTCGGTCCCCCCTCTGCGCTTAAAGCTCGCCGGGCATCGTTGGGCGGAAGGTAGCGTGGGACGTGCCGCCCTCGAGGAAAGAGAAAGTAGCCCCTGCCTCTCGCCGCTACGTGACTTGCTTGTTGCTACTTGTCGCGCGGCCAACCCGAAGGGAGGAAAACTTTCGCTGCTTTCGCCCGCAAATACAATGGAATGTGTGACTTTTGCACCTATTTTCCTCAGTCTTATAGAGTCTGATATAAGGCTGGAGTAGGTTTTAACTTTCTGCTAATCGATGGGTGGCGCGTGTGATATGAGGGCTTGTTGAGGCGAGTTGAAAATTCATTGCTGTTTTTATCAAATAAAAGTACTGCAGAGTACTTTTATATACTGTTATTCAAAAGTACAAAGGAATTAACAATTCTCAGTGTTAAACAATTATTACACGTTATATGTGCCAATCCACTGTTTTATAGACAGTTTGATCGTGAGTGAATCAACAACGTATATGAGCATATTTTT
>JAXIUT010016595.1:0-20424 GCA_035586675.1 Eurytoma californica
AATGAACGAACCTCCAATCCGCAGATGTACGACGAGTACAACAATTACATGCACGCAGATAACCAGACGATAATGATCACGAACATAAGGCGGGTGCCGCGGGGGCGGGAGTTCGTCCGCCCGAACGACACCGCCGAGGTGCCGGTGGCGTTCGACTGGCGCATTAAGGGGGCGGTTACACCCGTCCAAGATCAAGGACTCATCTGCGGCTCCTGCTGGGCCTTCTCTGCCGTAAGTTTAACCATCGTTATATCCGCGCTTACGGCCACCGTCGAATGGACGCTGAAGAAAGATGTGGGCATTTTATCGATCGATTAGTCGTTTTCGGGATGTTTTAGGAGGCTTTTATGAAAATAGACTTTGTGTCAACTGCGGTGACTCAGTCGGTGTTTCGATTTTTCGATGGGCGATCGCGTCTTTGAAATATATAACTGCTTTTTAATTTAGTTGGAATTCGAAAATAATTAAAAATAAAAGTATAGTGATCGGTATTACCTAAAATTAATGGCACAGTCGGTTCTTTTGCAAATGTAATGTAAACATTTTCAAAATATATTTTGTGTAATGGTACAGATACTTATTCATATAACAAAGTGTTCACCTTAACACTTAGTGCGCAAAACACTGCTTTTTATGCTGATCCTCAATAAGTAAAGTGCAAAATTTTCGTCAATATTGAATGGAGCTTGCGTAGGTAAAACAAATTTTGTGAGCACACACGCTCTTTAAATAACAATTTTCTTATGTTTACTTATTGTTTGTTTATTTCTACGTTACTTGTTTGTTATAGTGAATTTTACCCACGTACCTGTTAAAAAATGCCTTATGCAACTATACAGTGCGTAATTAGTGGTCGTACTCTTCTTTTCTGGCATCGAGGCGATTCGACTTATGAGAGAACGACTTGCTTTCCGCACTAGTATATGTATCTGCTATTTACACTGACAGTGAGATTAAATTTACGGAAAACCCCATGCGAATTCATAACAGATTGAACAGAAAACCCAAGATTTTAAAAGACTTTTTTCTCAAAAAAGAAAAATGATCGAAATCAATGAAAGAAGTACAATTAACGAGTGAACGAGGGAATTTTTAGACGGGCGCGCTGGAGGGCCAGTACTTCATGAAGACGGGCGTGCTGACGGAGCTGAGCGCCCAGTGTCTGATCGACTGCACGCAGGACTACGGGAACATGGGCTGCGGTGGCGGCAGCACCGCGATTTCCTTCCAGTACGTGCTGGACCGCCAGGGCCTGGAGAAGGCGGCGGGCTACGCTTACGAGGGGCGCACCAAGGCCTGCCCGTTCGACGAGCCCGTGGACGACAAGGACGAGCTCACGGACGCCAGCAGCTTCGTGTACATCGCCGGCCTCGACGAGGAGATGCTCAAGGTGGCCGTGGCCACCGCCGGGCCCATCTCCACCGCCATCGACGGCTCCCACGACACCTTCAGGTTTTACTCGGAAGGTGAGCGAGGCGGTGGGAAGAAACGACAAATTCTTGTTTTTTGTCGAATAAAATTAATTGCGCGCGTTTGAAATTGCGCGGGATGATACGATTCTATAATGCGGTGATAAATCCTAAAGTGGCGTCACGATCGTAATTCATTTAAATTGGCGATATCTTTGTTTGTATAAATGATTAAATTTAAAAAACGGAAAATTACGTGACGATTACGTTTTTGATATTCTGCACGCAAGAACGCAATGGAATTTTTTATGCAAGCAGCTCAATTTAAAAGGACGCAACTCAAGATTACACGTATTGACATTTTTTTCAGTCTTAAAACCAAAGCAAATTTTTGAAAAGAAAGGCAATAATATTTAATTCTGCAATTGTGCATAGTATTTCCGATTCCAATTAAAATCCTTACTAAAACTCCTAACAGTAGGAAATAATGGTTTAGAAATTTACAAATATTGCGCACAAAGCTAAAATTGTTTAACTATTTCTCTTTTAGAGTTGCTTACACACCAAAAGAATATTCCCGTAAAAATTACGGTGAAGCTCACCATAAAAATTACGGGAGGAAACGTAATCGAAATTTTTACGGGAAAACATTGTAAATTTTACCCGGAGCTTGCACGATACGAAAAGCTCCGCAAAAATTACGATAATGTTCCAGTAAAAATTACGGAACTTTTCCTGTAAAAATTACTGAGTTTTTTCCGTAAAAATTACGGAGCTTTTCGAATCGTGTAAGCTCCTGATAAAATTTACAATGATTTACCCGTAAAAATTTCCAAGATACGCGATTCCTGTAATTTTTACGGTGAGCTTCACCGTAATTTTTACAAGAAAATTCGCTCAGTGCAAAATTATTAAAAAGAGCAGAGATTAAAAGCAATTTACCCAAAAATATACGTTTTGATTATTTGAATGATAAAAAAGTGCCGGTGCCGGTATAGTAGATTCCTATATAAATTTCTAATAAAAAAGATAAAGTGCAATACATTAAAAAGTGACGTACAGATAAATACAGTAAAAAATGGTACCTTTTATCAAAGTAAATTGATGCGATAACTGCAGTTTTCATTCTTTTTTTCATGCATTCGAGAAAGCATTTAAAGTTTTGCAAATTCTAAACGTAAACTATAAAACTGTACCTCTTTTAATAGTAACAGTTTTTAAAGAACTGGACGTTATTGAATAGACAACAACTTTAATCCTATTTTAACGTACCCTGAATGGACAGCAATTTTAATAATTAATTTACGAACTGTACACGAAATTAGAATGCATATTTCGTCATTTGTAATAAATTAAATAACTTTTTTAATCCTACTATTTTAAAACAATGAAAACGAATAAACGGTCTATCTGTCGCAATTGGCAAATTATGTAAGTTTGCCCCTTTTTGCTTCGATCTCAATCGCTAAATTACCGATCGATTTACGCACGATCAATCAATCGTTTGCAGGCGTTTACTACCAGCCGGAGTGCAACGAGGAGGACCTGGACCACGCGGTGCTGATCGTCGGCTACGGTAACGACCCGAGGCACGGCGACTACTGGCTGGTGAAGAACAGCTGGGGCGAGCAGTGGGGCGAGGCCGGCTACTTCCGTATTGCCCGCAATCGGGACAATCACTGCGGCATCGCGGCCGCCGCTATTTATCCGGACGTCTGACACCGCTCGATCATCGCGCGCCGCATTCATCGACAATTGCGCGCCGCTCGACCCTATACTTCGCAAGCCGATGCAGGAAAATCGTTATTCGACGTTTCGCCGAAAGTTTTCAAAGAAATGCAAATTACGCGGCTTTTCTTTGTTATAATGTTTTTTTAAAGAAACTGTTGCGGTGCACTTTTGCCTGTATCGGCGTAGTTCCCTCTAAAATTAGATATAAATTAGTAAAATGCGAGGTAAAATGTACAGCTATAATTTAATGAAATGCGCTCCATTAAATGAAGATTAGTCCACTAATTTTTAGCGCATTTCACTAATTTAACGTTAAAGTGTATGAACATTCGCTATAAATTTGTATAAGTGAAATTCATCCACATGCACATTATTTAATGTGACTTATTCGGATAAGTGAACGATTATGCACATTAAATAAGTGCATATGGATGAATTTCACTTATTCAAATTTAGAGGGTTCACATAATCTTTATCCCAGTATTTTTGTATCTGGAGGTTATCACTCATACGTAGTTATTTTCTGAAAGTATAGGGCCCCAATGGAGTTGCATCGTACACCCTCCGACAGATAATTATAATTGTAATAACTTCCGTTCCGCTTGTCGGGTTAATGAGAGCATTTTCATTCTGATATCTAGATTGGTCGATGAGCCGTATAGGATTAACTTAAATATATTTTTGTATTATACACATATCAAATGAAATTATTTATATTCACAACGAAAATAATTTATAAAAATAGTTATAACTATAGTTACTGGGAACTAATTACATGATTAATACAATTTAATGCATATCATATTTTGTTCGTAAAAATGTAAATCCTACGAACTAATTGTATAATATATAGAAATATTAGAGATTCATGTTTACTTTCACTAATAAGTGAATACAATGACTCACTAATTGATAGCCGTCAAAAAGTTTTGGCAATATTTTAAAAGGAACGAAACTTATTAATCAAATAAAAGGTACAATTGTACATTAATTAAACGCTGTAAGTGAAACTTAAAAAATTGTATTAAGTTATTTAAAACTCGAATGGTCACGTCAAGCTAAACTTTCATTGCTTCCACCGAATCCCCTTTTGTAGGTGGACCCAATATGAGACTGTACCCAATGTGGGACTAGTTTCGGATCTTAAATTTACGCGCGCTGCGACCGCGCCGCACTGCGGCATTATGTTCGCACTATTAAGTGATGAAAGTTCAAAAAGTTTAAATCATCCCAGAATGAGAAATCTGTTTTGCAACAGTCATTTTGCGACGAGTCTCGTTTAACTTTTCGAAGTTTTCTTATGCAAGAATGTATCCTTTCAGCTATAGCCTATTGTTTCTAAAACGAAAACTACTGTATACCATTCAATTTCTCGTCCTTCTCAATATGAGACTTTTTACAAAAATTGATAATAAACAATAAATAAACATTATAATTAAGATTTTTTCGTTCGAGTTTTGTATTTACGAGCCAATCTGATGGTAAATAATGCAGATTTCTACCTTAATGTAAACAAAATTTCAGTTACCAAATGAAAAATGTATTTTTTTTGAAATCAGTGTTTTTTGATATTACGAAAAGCCTCATATTGGGTTTATTTTTTTCACATCCCAAAAAAAAAGAGTTTGCTAAAAATTGCGACTAGGTCGGTTAAATCACATTAAGTTGATCGTGCTAGGGCTCATTTTAAAGCTGCTTTTATAAGCTTTAAAATGAGCTTTTATTCGTTCAAAAATTAATTTTTGGTGAAATGTGACGGCTGTTTGCGCTTAGTGGTTCCATATTGCGTCCACCTACCTACCTTACATAAAATCTACATACATATTAAAAATTTTTTAGAACTGAATCACGCGCTTATAAATAAGATGCATTTGCCATCTCCAGATATGTGAACCTGCAAATGATATCATTATGCGTCGCTGTTTTAGCATTTCTTTATTTCTGTTATTCTCAATGAAAGGCTTTCGTTTAGTCATCCGCAGTCTACTCATTTACAAGTGTTAAAAAATTGTTTATAGATAAAATCATTCGCGTTGATTCAAAAAAATCAACAATTAAAAGTACGCGTGTAAACATCACAAATATAGGTAAAACAAATTTAAAACATTTTCTTTTAATTCGATTACAAGTGTTAAAAAATTTTTTAACGATAAAGTCATTCGCGTTGATTAAAAACATCAACAATTAAATAGTCACGCGTTAATCTTTACCACGGAGTAATACAAATTTAAACTTTCTTTTCATTCCGGGCATATATTCATTCATCCGTTTACACATGGATTTGTCATATGTTATCTTAATACACTGCTCTGTTTCAAATATCAGACGAAAGAAAACGCGTACAAGGTTAATATTGAATATCGGAAAATGTATAGCTATGCAGTTTAAAAATTGCAATAACAATTTTGACGCGAAAAATGATTTTTAAAGTGCGGAGATAAAAATTAGTGTGATGAATTACGTGACGAAAATTGGACTTATATAAGAAACTTTAAAGCAACTGTGTGATAGTTAATGTTTGCGAAAGATGTATTTTTCTTAACAAAATTGATGAAGTATCAAGTAAATTTTTATTTTATACTTTCAAAATATGAAAGAGTGAAATAACACAAGATTCGAGTTACTTTCCGAATTTTTCACTCTTTCAGATTATAAGAATAAAATTTTGTATAAATAAAACAAATAAATTATATAAATAGTTACTTTAAATACTTCATTACAAGCGTAGTTTTTCCGCTAATTTATTCTCTTATACAATCGTGAGAATAACTCAACGATCTTTTACTGTTAAGTTCTCGTAAATTTCGAGTACGTTTACCACTTTTTTTTAATTATCCGCAGTTTTACTGACATCAAATAATTTCAAACATTGCAATTAAATTTCCATTAAAAAAACTATATTCACAAAAAAATAAATTAAAATTAATACAGGTCTATTCTTAAAATTTGAAAGACAGCATTCTTTTATTTAACTCACCAAATAATTTAGAATTTCAACTCTTACTCATCCCTCTAAAACGTTCTTCGATACTTTTGCCAAATTTAATTGGTATAATGCGTGGGAAAACAAAGTTTTATCGAAACCGTATGGGCTTCCAGCAAAATATAGCCACGCGAAATTCTTTTACGCACTCCTGTAAAAACATTACGTATATATCATTCGATTTCCCAAATTTTCCGAGGCAAGCTTTAAAACCAAGCAGTCGACCCCAAGCTCTCAAAAACGACATTATGCAAGTGCGCGCTCGGAGCTTTTCGTCGGAGGTCGAAATCGCGCTCGGCCAAACGGGGTTACCCGATACCCGCGCGCATTTTTCCCCCTCACCAGTCACATGGCTGTACGACGCGATAGATAGTACAACGAAAAAAAAAAAGAAAGACCGACTGGACTGATCGCGGCGCGGTCATATGACCGCGGCATTGAGTCATCGCGGCGACGATCTCTCTCGTTTTATCGTCGCGACTCCTCGCCTCCCGCATTATCCGAGGCACGTGCTCGCCGCGAAATCATATTTTCTCGCCGATGCGCCGGGGATGCTGCCGTTCTTTGCCTGCGGATTTTGGATTCCGCGAGCGCGAAGCTGCTGTCATGGGTAATTCCGCCGTCTTCTTTCCCGTTTGTTTTTCGGGCGGGGTTACTTATTTTGTACTGTGCGACTTTTTAATCGACTCTCGCGTTTGTTTATAAACATAAAAGATTCGATTAAATTTATTTTCACTTGCGTTGTGAGTTAATTGACTAGGAATGGTTAAAATTAACTTATATTTACTACTGCTGATTAAGACTTTGACATGCTAATGGCAGTTTAATAATTACATTTTAATACGATGCTTTACTGACGACTAAAAGATAAATATAATAATGTATTAAAACCTTAAAATCTTTTATAATATTCTCGTGGTTGGTAAATTTTAACCTTTGAACTTATAGCTATTATAATTTGTTTATTAAATAACGTATTTATAGCTATGCAATGCGCATTTACATTCATTTAAACGTGGATAAGGAGTACAGTATAAAGATTGTTTCAAAAAATACCTCTTGTAAATAGAAATTTCTTTTTATATTTGTTGTAGGTAAATACGGATTAGATAAAAAATGTGACATAAAATTTTTAATGATTGAAATGATCGGATAAAAATTCGTCACTGTTATTTACACTTACTCAAAAGTTTAAATCAAGATCGTACAAAATAATTGTTGTTGCACAAAAGCAATATTTTCCATTTCGAATTCATATTCAAAATTTTGTTTATTTACAATTTATCGTTTGTTTGAGATACTTTTTCGTATATCAATGCTCCGAGATTGAACCATCGCAACTATTTATCGCGGCGCGAGCGCAACCTTGCGAAAAATATTTACTGAAATGCGACTTAATTATTTTCCGCCTCTATAAATAATCGGACGGTCAAACGCAATTCTAGAGCAACGTTGCCCATAAGTCGCAATTGCTGATATTTTTCGAAGTAAAGACTACTTACTGTCGCAATTCGTTTTTGGAGCGAGATTTTATTTTATTTGCCTTGCCCGACGTAATAGATACACGGCTATCGGACAGTCAATAAACCAACTGCGATTTGCGGTTTTAAAAGAAAAATTACTTTATAGTCGCACTGAAATTTATGGCACTTTAATAGAGACATCTTTGTTCGATCAAATATTTATACAGTATACCTGCTCGAATAAAAACGTCTGTATAAAGAAGAAACTTTTATTAAAATTTAACCTAAACTTTTGAAAAAAAGTTAAGGTCATTCCTGGTAAACAATTTCAGTTATCGTTTTTCTTTTCTTTAATTTTTGTGGAAAATTGTTCTCCGTGGATTTAAAGCGAACAAGTTGAATATGTTGCTTTTTATCTTGCGTTTCTTCTTCGATTGTGTTTTTCGCTCAATAAGAATGTAACCAGAATAAATTTTATTTCTCGATAATTTCGAGTTGCTTTATCTCGATCAAGGAGAAAAAGAAGAAAAAAATTTTCAAATCAGCGTCTGCGAGTGCGCATTAGAATATTCCAATTACTCGCAGCAAGTATCGCCTTATAAAAATGTCGGATTTACAGTATAGAAAAGAGCGATCGCGGAAGAGGGAACCGGCGAAGAGCGAGAAAAATCTAATCGTCGTTTCGCAGGCACCCTTTCTTGTCCGATAAGCGGCGGCGCTAGATTACACTCGCGCCGAGCGGACGAGCGCGGGACCGACGGAAAAAACGGCGATATAGCCGCGAGGCCCTCTCCGCATGTGACCGAGGCAACAAAGGAATGCCAAAGTCAGAATTACGTTTCCGTCTTCACCTACACTGTAAGTGGACTTCGGTCAGTACAATAGCTGCTTTCAAGCGGTGCTGTAGAGGAGATTGCGAACGGAGCTTTCGACTGGAATTTTTTTATTTACTTGAATTTTTATTTATTTTGTGCGTTGATTTTTGATTGAATCAAAGTTTCCTGATTTCATAGGATTTGTCGTTTTTTAATGTCCATTGGACTTGAGGTTCGTTATCGTAATGTAGAAAAAGAATTAGAATATCATTTGTTATGTTACTTTAGCGCAATTTTCCTTAAGCTTGCGCTAAAAAAATAATCATTAATCTTTAAAGGTTCGCAAAAAGACGAACCATTTTTACTTTAAATTCATAATGCAACTTTGTTTGTGTAAACAATTCGCAGTCTGTCTGCAACTGAATCTACGAAATCAACTTTATAGATCATTACTGTTATATAATAAAAATATTGTGGGATGTTTTATACGGACTCGAGAAATGAAATACAAAGTGGAGTATAAAGTATAAAGAATATATTTAAAGCAAGAGAAACAACACAATCATGGTCTTCACAGTTCACACTCCTCCGAACCTTCTGCCGGGTCAGCCCTCTCGGCCGTCCCTCAACCCTCGCTTTCCCCCTCCACTAGGACGTAGGTCCCGCCAGCCCCGCTTGGGCTTTTCGCACTCGGGGTTTTCCAACCTTCCCTCTCTCTCCGTCTCTCTCTTTCTCTCTCTCTCTCTCTCTCTCGCTCTCTCTCTCTCGCTCTCTCTCTCTTCACTCCCACAATATACAAAAACATTTAATAACTTGAAAAAATTTTCAAAATAAATAAAACGTGTGAAGGTATAAAAATGCGCATTATTCGGACCACATTTTTTCTCAAAGCGACGACCACATCTAAATTATAATGGCTTGACCGTCAAAAAGTGTATTGATGAATTTCATGCCGTATTTTCAATTACTCGATTAACGTTAAAGAAAACAGGCTTATTGGCCAAATAGCGACACTATGTTGATGATATTACGCTGCTGCACTCATTACTCAGGCATGTAGTAAAATGAACCGAGTATTTCTGAACAGCGTCATATTACATGTGAAAAGTCGTCCACGAAATGAGTAAGTGAACGACTTTTCGCAAAAAATGTCATTATTCACATTTTCCAAATTAATTTCAGATTTGCAGAGTAAATAATAACTATTTATTCATTCTTAATTTAATATTTGCTTTCGAAAGATAAACTAATGAGTTTGTCAAATTTAAATTGGGTCTTGCGTTACAATGGCTAAAGATAAAAAAACTATATGAATACGTAAATATTTTAATCATCAGCAGGCTGTAGATTAAGAAATTTTCCTTATTCACCTGATGGTATTGTTAATTGTGAGTCATCCGCAAAAGTAGAAAAATAAAAATTCAATCTTGACACCCAGGCGTTTAGAATGGGAATCAATATTTGTCTATTTTATTTGTTTAAATGATAATCTATTGGAAGGATATAGACAATCATGGCGTCTAGGTTTTTTTATACTTTTTGCCAATGTTTATTAATTTTTTAAAATGAAGTGTTTAAAAAATACGACTGCTCAATTATTATCCGCAATAAAAACGTTTCTAAACAATTTAAAAAATATTACTAAAATTCAATATTTAAGATCTAAGATCTTCACCCAAACGTATACAGATCCCAGTAGAAAATGCGCGTGTAGATGGACTTGAATCCAGATGATTTCCACGTGGACACCACGTGGATCCTCATGGAATCAATGTCGGTCGAAGTACATCCACGTGGATGTTTTCAACTAGGTAGAAGATCATGTAACTCTTTTCAACAAACTCTCTGCTTCGCCAATGCACATTATTTACGCGTCGTTAATTTTAGCACAAAAACCTTAAACCTTAATTAAAATAATTTCCTAATAACTACAACATGTTTATTATAAATAATTTTGTTATCACATATTGTGTAAAATGAACATAACGTGTAATTTGTAAACAGAGCTTTAAATACGTTAGTACTAAATTTTAGGCAAATAACTTTCGTATTCGATTGTGTAAATGAATTGCCCCCATAAATAACACAATAAAAATTGGAATTTCAAGAGAGCTATGAAATATTTATAAATTTGCAAATTCATCGCTTCATTTTACATATCCTCGGTTCCTAAGCGTTTTTGTTAAAATTGATACTCAAGTCATTGACATACATTGAAATGCAAAGTCTGCTTCTGAGGTTTTTGTTATCAAAACAACGGATATACGATAAAACGCCTCTTGCGCAGGACAAAGCAATGAGATAAAGATTAGGTATACCTTATAGTATCAGTAGTGTCTTTATGGCGCTCGATATAAACAAAATGTACAAACTCTTGCGTTCAAGCTTATTACTTTCTTAAACATTTCTTATCGTAATTATGGAGTTTTGTTTATTGAATAATATAGAATAAAAACATGATTTCAAATAAAATGTGCAGTTTTAAGAGGAAAAATCTTGAAGATAGAAATTTCAATTTTATCGGAATCTTCTTAATCTGCATTTTAGATTTGTAGTTTCCTGTTTTTATGAAAAAACCTTTACAACAATTTCGTTTAGTGTCATACACATTTTAAACACAATTCCAAAATATATTTCATATTTTTATTTAATTGTAATTTTATTTTTTAAAAAGTAATTGATACGATTTCATTTTAATATTATTTAGTATATATATTCCTCTTTAGCTCATCAAATTTGTTATCTAAAAATAAATATTTTTATTCGATAATAAAATTAAGTAATAATTTTCGAAAAAAACTATTAATTTCTAATAATGCGCATTACAATTAAAAAATTTGATTACAATATTGTCACAATAATTAGGCTGTTGCATAATACAATAACCGATATCACCAAATCATCCCTTAATTAATAACAAAAAAAGTGAGGAGTGCAATGATCCTCGTAAACAACCAAAAATCATGATGCTCCAGATACAGTAGATCGTACAGCTGTGCAGCGTCGTACGGTGATTCAACTTCCCATGTTGTTGCCTCTCTCTCTCCCTCATTCTATCTCTCTCTCTCTCAGCTACGTCACGTGACGCCGAAGGGGGGAGGACGTAAACACATAAAGCGTTGGCATCGTACCTCCGACGCAGCAGTTTGTGAGCGCGGCTTCCAGCGTTCGGTGTTTCTCTTGTTTCTCCGATTTCACTTAGGTAAGTCCGAAAATTCTTGACTCTTTCTTCTCGGTCAACGACGCCGCGCGTCTCCTATACGTGCACAATTAGCCTCGTCGAGTCCAGCGTACTTATACCGTAAGGGTCCGAACTTTGGACGCGTCGACGCGAAGATTCGTCATCAGGATCGAATGGCCCGCCGTGATTTTCGAAGCCTTTACGAGGATATAACGCGACGCCTTTGTCCCGTTAGCTGTCATAGCGAAATTAGCTCGGGTCGTCCTACTTGCGGGAGGCTCCTTCGCGGGAGAGCGTGACGCAACCAGTATAGCGCGCAGTTGCCTACACCTATTATATCGTGCATATACGACGCCTTGGCAAGCGGGAATTTCCGCGTCTCTCGCCGCTCTCCTCATTTTTCTCTTGTGTACACACACGCCGTGCGGGAGAATTTCGTGATTTTTTTTTAAAACGAATACAGCGTCTCTGTTTTTGTTTTCGGGAGGACGAAGATTCCCACGGGGAAAGTCCCTGGCCCCTTTTGTTGTTGGTGCGCGCGCAGCGTCAATGTCATGGCGAGAAAGAGAGAGAGAGAGAGAGAGCGGAGTGGAGCGGAGCAGAGCAGCTGGGCGGCAGGCCTTGGCGAATGGCGAGGCGCACAAAGGAGACGCGCCCGCCGTTAGAACGACTTAGACCTTTTTTTTCCTCACGGGATTTATGCGCGTAGATCGCCAGCGAAGACGCAGTCGGCGTATCGCGAGAAACTAGTTTTTCCCAGTGCACTCACTATCTCCGCCTGATTGCGCTAGTTTTTTTTATGTTTTTGAAGTCGCTTTGTTGGGAAATCGGATTCACGTGTTTTTGTTTTGGGAGCTTTGAGGCTGACGCAAGGTAGCAGTGGGTGTAGCTATTTATCTGTTGAATAATTGGTATTGCCAATAATAAATGTTGAATAATTGGTATTGAATAATTTGCATACGAATAGTTTTATGATCTATTTTTGTTTAAATAAGTTCAAATAAGTTAATGTTGTAATTTGTTTTTAATCAACTTAAATCTGAATCTTTGAAAGGAAAACTGACTTGTTTGCAGTTTTTTCATTCATTGAAAAATTGGTTTCAGGAATTGCGATAGTTAAGTGCATATTATTCACTTGTTGTGAATGATGATGACTAATTCTTGTAATGTTAAATTGTTGAAGCGTCAGGTGTCTTATCACAAAGACTGATTTCTTTTAACTTGTTTTTTTTTAGCTAATTGTACCTTCTTTTTCCAGTTAAATCAACCAATCATGAAGATATTCTTTGTGTTACTTGTGGCGGTAGTTGCCGTTTCACAAGCTGTTTCTTTGATCGATCTTGTTATGGAGGAATGGAAAACCTACAAGGTAATAATGAATATTTAAATAATCTAAATAATTATGGATAGCAAAAGAGTTTGCAGTATTATATATTTAAATTTATTTCTTTTTTTCTATTATGTATTTTATATTACATTGAAAGTAAATTTTATACACAGTTAAATAATCTGATGATCTTTGTGTACAAAAAAATTATTGATGTGACTAGCTAAGAAAGAACTTTTAAAAAAGTATGCGTCAGCAAAAAGAAGTCATTCATAATTCTTAATTGAAGGTTAAGAACAAAGTAAATTATATGAAATTATGAGGCAAATTCTAAAGAATCGCAACTGATTTTATCGGAGGTTTAAATTATTATTTTTTTTTTGTAGATTGAACATAAGAAGGGTTATGGCAGCGACATTGAAGAAAAGTTCAGGATGAAGATCTTTATGGAAAACAAACATAAAATTGCCAAACACAATGCCAAATATGAAATGGGATTAGTTCCCTTCAAACTAAAAGTAAATAAATATGCCGACATGGTAAGAATAATCCTCCATATAATATATATTAACTTTTTTTTGTAATTTACTGTTTTTATTAACAAATATTATTAATTTGTTTCATTTTCGCAGCTTCATCATGAGTTTGTCAATACCCTTAATGGATTCAACAAAACTAAGCCAGGATTGCTCCAAAGCTACGAAAAACCTGTTGGAGCTAAATTCATTGAGCCTGCCAATGTTCAACTGCCAGAAGCTGTTGATTGGAGGAACGAGGGTGCCGTTACTCCCATTAAGGATCAAGGACACTGTGGATCTTGCTGGTCTTTCTCTGCTGTATGTATATTTTTAATATTTATTATATTGTTTTTATAAACATCGTTTAAAATTTTTTTTATGACACCTGTGTAATAATTCAAAACTATACTATTTTCAATTTTAGACTGGTGCATTGGAAGGTCAACACTACAGACAAACTGGCAAGCTGATTTCTCTCAGTGAACAGAACTTGATCGATTGCTCTGGCAAATACGGCAACAATGGTTGCAACGGTGGTCTCATGGACAATGCTTTCAAGTACATTAAAGAAAACAAAGGTCTGGATACCGAACAAACTTATCCCTACGAAGCTGAAGATGATACCTGCCGTTACAACCCCGCCAACAGTGGCGCTGAGGATGTCGGTTTCGTCGACATTCCCGAAGGCAACGAACAGAAGCTGCAAGCTGCCGCTGCTACCATTGGTCCAATCTCTGTTGCCATTGATGCCTCTCATCAAACATTCCAGTTCTACTCTGAAGGTAATTTAACTTAAAAACTGACCATTTTGATGAATATGAACTTGATTCATGAGTATAAAAAATAAAAATTTCTATCTGTAAAGAAAATTCAGAAATATTTGAATTCAAATATAAGATGACTAAAAAAATGCCGCTATGCTTGTACGATAAATTTAAAAATTAAAAAGAAATGGTTTAATTTTAGTAAAAAAAAAAGGATGAAAATTAATAAAACATTTTCAACTTCAGGTGTGTACTACGAGCCAGAGTGTTCATCAACCGAGCTTGACCACGGTGTTCTGGTCGTCGGCTACGGCACCGACGAGAATGGCAAAGACTACTGGCTGGTGAAGAACAGCTGGGGCGATACCTGGGGAGACAAGGGATACATCAAGATGGCCCGTAACAAGGACAATCACTGCGGTATCGCCAGCTCGGCCAGCTACCCGCTCGTTTAAACCGCCGAGATTCATGGAGAGTCAGCAGCCGAACGAGCCTAAGCCGAGGTGTCACCGGCCACCGTCCGGTGCCCTTTACCCTGTACATACACGCGCATAGAAGCAATTCGAAGATGTTCGAACAACAAACGCGCGATGCGCCTCTCATCTCGCGTCGAGCGCGAGATCCAAGCTTAGAACACGGATGATGAATTTCTCAAGCATTTAATTGTGATGATTTACTTCTCGATTTTAATCTCATTTTATTTTAATTTTTTATTATTACGCGTATAAGTGCGACATCATTTTTGTTAGGAAAGTAATTGTAAGTGCGGACACTGCTTCGCGCCCTGCACGTGTGAATACACCGAACTCATTGTTTCTACCGGTAAAGGAAAATGATCGAAAAGACCATTTCCTTTGTATTCTGAGATATTTTTTACTATGTGAAATAAAAGTCTATTGGAAATTTTTAAATCTGCGCAGATATGTTTTTTCGATGTACCCTTTACTTAATAGATGTAAGTTTATTTTTATCTGTGTCTTACTCTCGAAATGAAATATTATATCTTATTTTTTTTTCAACCGAGGTTCAGATAGCAATTTTATTTGGATTTTGTCAGTCATGGCAAGTGTATATACACACACACATCAAGGAATTCTTACTAAGAGATAATCAGCGTACTGTTGTCCAGTAATGTTATATTCGAGGTTTATTTTGGAGAATCGTAACTGTATATAAGATACGTTATCTTCATTTTCGAAATAGATGGCAGAACATCTTAGCCGTACGAGTTTATGAAATCGAAAGGCTTAAAATTATATTGACAATTTCAATTTTTGTTAAATATTCTAGTAGAAAATTTATTTTTAAAAACCATTTAAAATTACGCATAGCTTCCTATTTTTATAAAAACAATTGCGTTAATTTAGATTCATTATACTTTCCTATTGCAAATTATTAATATTTAGAACAATGTATTATTGAAAATCAAACATTATTTTTTCTTGTTTTTTCCTTAGTTCTTTATTACTTTTCAATGTATCGTTTACAAATGTTATTTCATTCTGTACCTTATATGTTTAAAATTAAACTATATTATTTAAATTTAAAATTTATTACATTAATTATTATTAATCTATTCACATCATTATATATCCATTATTCAAAATCGCTTACATTTTGTGCATAAATTTTATATAATGTTAAGATTAAAAAGCTGCAATAATTATTTCTTAATTTATAAAAAAATGTTAAATAACGAATTTCTGCAACTTCAGGGTATAATGACTTAACTCCATTTTTCATACTTTTTAAATGTTAGATTTTCATGTTTCATTATGTGAGATCGAATTGTGAAAGATGTAGCTATTATATCATAATGTCTATTACTCATTGTCTAATGCTAACCGCTTAATTTAATTTTGGAAATTGTTTATCTATTCCCTATAAAGTGATAAAAAATTTTCAACTTTTAACGAAAGTATGGTGTTAAATCGTGTCAAACTTTGTAATTAAAAAATTTGCGATTTAAATGCGATTGATTCTTCAGTATCACACAGTTAGATGATCGCGTCATGTCAGATCATTGCAGCATGTTTTTTCTTTTTCATTGCAATTTTATAATTTAATTAAATATTTAATGTAAGTCAAAATTTCGAATTACAAAGTGGAGTAAATCCCCGGTGTGGATTTGTTTAATCGCAACTTAAAAATAATAAACGGGCAATATTTCAATGTTTGAGGAGAAAATCACTGCAAGTTGTAAAATTTGGCGTTATCTTAATTTTAGAAAATTAAGCAAAGCTACAGATTTATATAGCAATATCATTGTTCATGCTAATTACCATAGAATAAAAATTAGACTAAAATGAAATGAAACAATATATAGCGTAAAAATAAGTAACTTACAACTGTCCTTTTTCTGACGAATTGTACTTTCTCCGAAGTGGTTATCAGATGAGTCGTATGTGGACGAATGTAATATCAAGTGCATCGGATCGTTTCTGTTTTTGAATCCCCCACTGCGGGGTTCACATCCTTTTCCCTTTGTATCGCGTAGAAATAAAAAGGCCCCCGTAGCTTCTGAATTCCTCAGTTACTCCAGGCTCCTAAAGAGACTACCTGCTGCACTATCGCGTATTCAATTCTTTTTCGTAATAATACAGTCGCTACTTTGAGCTTTTGCTCTTTTATTTCCCTGGTTATTAATCAGTCGATTTTCAAGATGAAATTAATGATCGCATTTTTAATCGTTATAACCGTTTACGCTGTGAATTCGGTATCGCTTTATGCAACCATTAACGAAGAGTGGGGAGAGTTCAAAGTACATTTATCATTTCTTAACAAATTTTAATAAATTAAACAAATTTTCTTTTTTTGAAGTACTGAGTTAAATATTATTAATTTTATTTATTTTTTGTTAGATGAAGTACCATAAAAAGTACCAGACAGAGTACGAAGACAAGCTGCGCTTCGGAGTGTACCTGGACAATCGGCACAAAATTGCGAAGCACAATGCCAAGTACCAATTGGGATTGGTCAACTTCACCCTCGCGATGAACCAATTTGGAGATTTGGTAAGTCACCCTCAATGCAAAATCTCTTAACTTAATTTAGTTATACAAATAGTTCTACGTAATCTCTGATAATCCGATAAGGTATAAATCAAAAAATTTTAATTTTACGTAGTCAACAATTAAAATTTATTTTTTTCAAACAAAAAAGTGAGAAAGAAAAGTGATATTTCAGACGCAGAGCGAATACGCCGAGAGGATGAATCGTTACAACAAAATGAGGGCGACAAATGAGGTGAGAGAGGACTCGAATTTACAAGTGGAGGAATTCGAAGGCAAGACCGCGACTTTCCTAGAACCGGCGAACGTTCAAATACCCGACCAGATCGATTGGCGGAAGTTGGGGGCCGTCACACCTGTCAAGGACCAAGGGATGTGCGGATCCTGTTGGGCCTTCTCCGCGGTGAGTTAGCTTCACTATTTTGGATAGGAATTTATTTTTTTATTTTTGATATCGCGAAGTTGACAATGACATGTTGGTACAATGTAATTTTCTAAAAATAAACTTTTGGTACAAAAAAAGGAAGATATAAGTTCAGATTCGGAAGTGAGAAGTTGATAAATGTAAATAAAAAAAGAAGTATAAAGTAAAGATACGATGAAGTCGTCAGTGCTCGCAAAAAATGATTACTGAAGTAAAATTCGTTTTATCCGTGCTAAGTGAGTCATACAAACATTTTATTCCTATAAGACGACATATTTACTCCTAAGATAACAGGTCTAAATTTTTCAATTATGGTTTTTCGGGTTTTAATTTTCATATGTTTTTCATTATTTTAAAATCAAAAGAAATTTTCGAAAAAAAGCAACGCGAAGTCTTCTGAAATAGTACAAAAGTAGTTTGACTCCCATTTCTAATTCCGTTCATTCATAATTCCAGTAGAAATATGATTTGAAAAATTTGTAAATGTCGCACACAAACATTTTTCATTTTTTTAAACTCCTCACGTCATTTTTCTTTAACAGAAATTTTGATAAAATTAAAGCGAAATCATTTATACTATAATCTCCGCATTATTACAGTGGCCCATAAGAAAAATAATTTAACGCCCCATTGAACGTGCAACTAGATAAATAAATAAAACGAATCGTTAAACTTGCAGACCGGCTCGCTGGAGGGTCAGCACTTCCGTCGCAACGGCACCCTGGTCTCGCTGAGCGAGCAGAACCTGGTGGACTGCTCGGGCCGCTTCGGCAACAAGGGATGCTACGGCGGCCTGATGGACTACGCGTTCACCTACGTCAAGGTGAATCACGGCATTGACACCGAGAAGTCGTACCCTTACCGGGCGGAGGACGAGCGCTGCATGTACAAGCCGGGGAACCGGGGCGCCGACGATGCCGGCTACGTCGATTTGCCCAGCGGGGACGAGGCGAAACTGCAGGCGGCCGTCGCCACCGTCGGCCCCATCTCCGTTGCCATCGACGCCAGCAGCGACAGCTTCCAGTTCTATAGCAGCGGTGAGTCGATTATTCTTTCGCAGCGGAAGCAGATATTATTGTGCAAAATCGTGCAAACACTGTGAAAAGGGTGTCTATTACGTAAAAATGTTTAAAAATATTGTTTATTTGTTACTATTTTGATAGCATGTAGGGTAAAAAATTGCGACAGTTTAGAACTATTAGTAGTATTCTATAGAATCATTTGAAAATGTTACTAAATGGACTATCTTAAAATTGTAAACCTTAGTAAGTATAAGTTTAATTATGAAGAAATTATTAGAAACTTTTTAATTGTAAATTTTTCAATTGTAGATTTTTCCAAAGGTAAAAATCTTAAACGTCTGTAAATCCGAAAAATGGGTGAAATAGGTGTATGTATATCCACTTCTAAAAAATTAATTTCACATATTTATTTTTACGTTTTACCATAGAAATTGTTGCTTAGATAAACAATTTTATTTAGGTACTGAAGAGTATATGGTCAATTTTATCTTCGGAATAATAATAAACAAAAAATAAGAGATACCTACTTTATAAATGAATAAAATTCAAGATAAAGTGGCTAACAAATTTTTCTATGTTCAACAGGTGTCTATTACGAGCCGGAGTGTTCATCAATAATCCTGGATCACGGAGTGCTGGCAGCAGGCTACGGCAAAGACAACAAAACCAGCCAGCAGTATTGGCTGGTGAAGAACAGCTGGGGAGACGATTGGGGAGAGAAGGGCTACATCCGCATGTCCCGCAATCGTCACAACAACTGCGGAATCGCGACGAAGGCCAGCTACCCGCTGGTCAAGTAGAATAAGCATGCTTAATTTAAGGCACTGATGTCGGCTTACTATTTTTATTATCCTTTGATAGAATAAGAATTTTTTATATTTTTTGTAAACAAACAATTAAGTGCACTTGTGTATGATTTTTAAATAAATAATGAATAAAATTGTAAATGCAATTTAAAAATTAATTAAATTAATTTCTGTGATTGAATGTCTGTTTTTAAAAGAAATACATTCCTAGCAGTATTAAAAATTATCTTTAGTTCTGCAGTTTTTAAGTTGTCAGTAAATATTTTTGAAATTAAACATACTCATTGCTGCTGACCAGTGAATTATAATAATACTTTTTTTTTTAAATGATTAAATGATTTTAATAATAAACATGTCAGTCAATTATTATTATTAAACAATATGACTAACTTTTTAGCAACTGCACACTTTAAAATTATGATTCTACAGTTTTTTTGATAAAGGTATCAAAAGGCTTCATTGTTCAAGTACCTACTGCAGTTGCTTTCAACATTTGATTACATCCAATTTCAAAATGGAGATCACTATTGCACTCATCCTATTTTTTATTTATTCATCAAACGCATTGTTTTTAAAAAATCTGTTCGAAGAATGGCACGAATTTAAGGTAAAAGTTCAAAATTACCCCATATTTTGCGATTTATATTTTAACAGACAAATGTATTTTTTAATTAGGTAAAACACAGTAAAAATTATGACTCGGAGCACGAAGAAAAGTTTCGCTTCATGGTGTATATAATACTTAACCCGTACACAATCGCTAAACAAGTCAGTTGAGATTATTTAAGTAAGTATTTCAAATATTTAAAAAACTGTATAAATTCATGAAATGAAAGAAATTAAAGTAGTTTTTATATGTTTTGAGATATTTATTCAAATAATTTAAACTGATACCCCGATAAGCACACTTTGAAAAAAAAGAATTCATAAAGAATTCTTGAATGTCCGCAGTAAATAAAAACTTATAGTA
>JAXIUT010016606.1:0-20423 GCA_035586675.1 Eurytoma californica
TAGGCAGCGATAATGATGTAGAAACATACTATTCTTCCATCGGGTGTTCGACGCGCATCAAATTGCATATCATTAACACACTTAAAAGTTTTGCGAGCGCACTTGGAATAATATTATCTCGAAATTAGTGCAAATCGAGCCTTTTAAGTAATAATTACTGGAATCCAGTAGAATACCACTATCTCGCTTAATTATTTCCCTCGCCCACTCAAATCGATAAAAAAAAAGAATCTTCCGCTGTAAAAAACGTAGAAAATGCCAACTATTTCCTCACTGAATTCTGCCAAAAATCACACGGCTCTCACGTCTGATTATAAACACCGATCTCCGTTGTTTGTTTACGGTGCGTCAGTCCGCGCGCACTCGAGCGTGAAAAAAAGAGACCCGTCGAAAACCTCGAGCGCGCGAGCGATAAGATTAAAAGCTCCGCGAGGCTCATTAACAATGACCAGCGTGCGGCCTTTTTTCTTGTTTTTTTTTTTTTTTTTAAACTCCTCGAGATCGGCCGCGTACATCAAAAGTCGAGCATCGAGGCCGCGGGGCACGTGCGCCTATTATTCCCGGGACGAGATATCGAGTGCGCGCGCCTCATCGGGAGCCCTGCCAGACTGCCCCGCGCGCGAATTGGAGCGCGCCCGAGTCCCTGGAAGAGATTCGCGCGAGGATTAATGGGGCCGGTCGCGGCGCTCGCGTGTCTTCCCTAATTGTTGACAGCCAGAGCGCGCTGTTTTGAATTCGCGGCGCGGCACTGGGCTAAGCGACGCGGAATTTATATTTTCGACCTACATCGCGGATCGTTTGCAAGTCCACGCGTTTTCCGCGGAGATCCGCGCGGTTGGACACGCGGCATTTGTCAGGTTGGACGAGCGACACGCTTCCTGGGAGAGATGAGACTCATTGGCGGTATCGTTGCGATGATAGCGATGGACACAGCTCCTCGTGCCGTTAGATTAGTCGCCGAGCGACCCATGCGTTAATTGCTCGCGATGTCAATTAGTCCGGCACAAATACGCCTTTTTTCCTCGCTCGAAGAAGCGGCCCTCGGTTTCGAGCGTTTCTGGAAGGGAAAAAGCGACGATAACGCGGAAAGTGGAGCGGCACGTCTACGTACAGAATTTATCTTCCAGGCGTCTGTTCTGCCATCGCAATGATTATGTGTGCCGCGGCTGCTAACCTTTTCTGCCGGACGATTACAGGGAAAAATAACGTCTGGCGAGCGTATCTTCTCGTTTTTCAGCGTGTGACACTTCTTTCTCTGCGGAATGCGCGATTTAGCTCTTATCGGGCCGCTTTCTACACGCGGAAGCAAACACGGGATTTTGGTTCAATTGCCGAGCATTTCGGATGCCCCGTGTCAACTCGGTAAACATTTTCGATGTGCTTAATCGCGTTATAGCTACTGAAAACGCCTCGGGAGCGAAGAGCCGACTTATATATAGGTATGCTATAATGTCTGTCTATTGCGTAACGCGGAACTTGGAAAGACCGATTTACTGCTTATCAGACGGTCGAATCTAGTCTATCTATAGATACGAAATTTCTCGCAGCTCTTATACCTATACCACGTATTTACGGAGCGAGATAAACGAATAGAGGCGAGGAGAATAATATTACAGATTTACGAGGCGATCTTCAATTATCGCTTGTAATTTATGCAGCTGCGTTCTTTTTCGTGCTCGCACATCGCGACAGTGCAGAAGCCAGGAAAATTGCATTAAATAAATACCTCGCTGCTTATTGTCTCTCAATCGCCGAATAATAATATTATTAAAGCAAATAAAAAAACAATTCGGCATTGCACGGATCGCTCGCCGGCGTTGATTCCTATACAAGAATTCGAATTATGCAAACTATTATTATCCTAACTGCAATATTCAATCGCTCGTTTATGTAATGAATATCCCTCGGATACGAGAGAGTGAATATTCATCTTATTCAACATTAAATATCGTCCGCTTTTCGATAAAGTGAATAAGTAAAGCGATGAATTTCACTCCTTTACATTTAGAGAGTAATTTACCCCGTGAGCTCAGCCTCCAACTAAAAATCGATCGCCGCGGTGCATCGAATTTTCAGCATCGACATTTTCCCCGCGCGGCGCGGCGCGGCGCCGTGCATGCATGATCTTATCACGTGGCGCTCGCGCTCGGCTAGGCGCTTACGTAATCTGTTCCAGCTGCGCGCGTCCGCGCCTACATCCTATACACCTGCCACGGCCGATGGCGAGACGCGCCGTCTTCCTCGTGTTACGCAAAATCTCCCTAATTCGATCGAGAGATGGCCGCGACGCGCGCTGGAATTGACGCGGAGCGATTTGACGAACGACGAGTCCGAGGAAGCGTTTCTGCAGATGCCTCTGATGCGGATTAATTAAAACGAGTGTGCAAAGTGCACTTTACTCCATTGGCTTCTTTTTTTATTTTTTTATTCCGTAGATTGTAGGCGGGAGTGTTTCGAAATTCGTGGATTTGCTCTCAATGTGTGGAAGAAGGAAAAACCATTCGATGCGAGTGATAACTGTTTTTTTTCTGAAAAAGAGTGGTTTTTCACTCGAGTAGAGTGAGATTTTGAATTTTTTATCCTTCTACATTTTGAGGGTAGAGGCTTTTTCGTGTTCACTCGAATAGAAACGTAGAATAAATAAATAGAATAGTCATTTTTTGAATTTTTTATCCTACATTTTGAGTGTAGAGGCTTTTTCGGCTTTTTCTCAAAAAGAGTTGATTGTTCACTCGAATAGAAGCATAGAATATAGTGATTTTTTGAATTTTTCACTCTTCTGCATTATGAGAATAGAGGCATTTTCGGAAGTCCTGTGGCGGTTTTGATACAAACACGACATTCGTAACGTGGATTTTCCCGGCGAGAGAGAAACCGCTTTCTCTTCGGCGCACGAATGAATGGATCTCGCTCGCGCAGTAGTGTGAGGCGCTCGCCGGCGCACGTGAACAGCCTCCTCGTGGCTCGAGCGCGCAGCCTTATACGACCGGAGGAAGTCGTAATTCGTATACTTACGTTTTGTTCACCAATGCGCGGCATTCATTTCCACGAGTTTTTCGACTTTTAAGCGAATGCCGCTCGAACGAGCTGTTATGTACGTTGAATTTCGTCGCGCGGCGAAGGACGAATTCCGCTGAATTTCGAAAATACATTCCCATTCCACCTTACGGCACTCGGCGATTTTACTCGCGTGCAAATGTGGAGTTCTTTAATCCGTCCGCGGCGATTGGATGCTAATTGAACTCTGCTGATTTTACCGAGTGATATCACGATTTATCTTGAAATTTTCAATACTCGATATCGATATAGCGAAATGCGCGTGAAAAAAAATGTCACTGTTTATGAGAGTGAGTTATTAGCATAAGTCGACTCGACTCGCGGTGAAGCCGAAGTGTTTTAAATTTCAAAATACGTAAACCTGTACCTTTTCATTATCTCTTTTATAAGGCGCTCGTGGAGCGAGCGCTTGGATTATAATTAAGTTTTAAGTTTATGCTTACAGGTATATCTTGTTACATTTTTTTAAAACATATGTATGAACAGGTACTAAGATCTGAATAGCGGCTTGAGTTGCAAAGCTGTTTATATTCATAACAAATGCGATTAAAACATCAATGTCAATGGTTCGCGTTTGTCCACTCTTAATGCATCCTAAGCTATAAGACGGCATACTTTTGACGGCGAGAAGTACTTCATTAAAAATTATTATAGTCTGCAATAAAGCGAGGACAAACTCGGAAAATAAAAAAATTAGTATAGTGCCTTAAAGTTTATAATTAAAAAGAAATTTAATCTAAACATTTATCAATCATTGAAGTAATTTTTCTGAGTTTATCCTTTGTTTAATAAAAACTGTAGTAATTTTTAACGCAACATTTTTCCCTTATAAGCGACGATTAAATCTACATAATACTGTAATATATTAACATGTTTATTAAAAATTTTCAAATAATTTAGTAACACCACGCCTCGCGTGTTTCCTATCAATATTTCAAAATTCGTAATTCGAACGACTCATTACAGTGCCAAACGGCGCGAAAGGAACAATCGGCGCGTTTGTAAAACAG
Source organism: Eurytoma californica (assembly GCA_035586675.1). Lineage (NCBI taxonomy): Eukaryota > Metazoa > Arthropoda > Insecta > Hymenoptera > Eurytomidae > Eurytoma > Eurytoma californica. The sequence goes on from JAXIUT010016606.1 coordinate 4,068, forward strand.
AACTCAGCGGCTCGGAACCGATCGAAAAGCCGCTGACACGGTTGGCGCGTCGGTTTTCGCGACGGTCATCTCGAATTCGATAGCTGTTTGTGCAAACGGCGAAGGCGCAGAGTGCAGCCGAGGTCACATAATTCAATTGCCTTTTAATAGCCGCGCGGCCGATGTTCCGGCGGGGGGGAAAAAAAATACGACGGCACGATCGCGAGTCAGGGTTAAATCTGCCGCGGCTCTCCGCGGCCTGCCTCGCACCAGTAATAACCGGTGTGCCACTGGCCGAGCGTTTCCTCAGTCGCGGGCCCTTTCGGCCGGATTTCAAGGGAAATACCCTGAGTAAGTGGGTATGTGGGGTGAAATACGCGAGGTCGCCGGCGTCGCAGTGTGGCATGCATGCCGCGGAGCGTATCGTAAATAAGAGCGTGACGTCACTCGTTCGCGCGTGGGTGAAAAGACGCGGCGAAGAAAGAAGCTGTAATTCGCCAACGGGAGAATCACGTGCACGCACTTCGCGCAGTCCTCTCGCGCCGCCGTGATAATTGAACAATGAGGCGTTACGCGCGAGCGCATTACTCATTCACCGCGTAGTTAGCCGTGATTTTGAGGACGACGCGGAAAATTTACGCGCGCATCATCGACGGGCTAAAAATACACCTTCTCGAGCGGATAGTTTATCTGGGCACTCGAGGACTTTTCCTCGTCGGAGGTGGATCGGCGGCTATCGGTTCTCCCGGCGCGTGAAAAGAAAAGCGATACTCGATGAAAACGTTAAACTTTCTATCCTCGATTCGCGGCTCTGAGCCTTTTATTTCGACCTCGAGGGGAGCAGTCCGATTGCCACTTTCTAAGGCAAATAGCAGATAAGGCCGTCCACGCGGAACACGCGGAACGGTTTTCTTATCCCGCAGCGGAAAAAATGCCGGGAATCGAATTATCTATAAAAAAGCGAAATCGATTAAGGTGCACACCGGTGTATTAGGCGAGCGCAAAAACGGCGAGTTCGCATCGCCTTAAAGGAGCAAGCAACTCCCGGCGCTCAAGGGTAACGGAAATTTTGCCAGAAAAATAATCCCGCGCCCGAGGTTTACGCGGATTCGCCGTGCAAACACGCTCGCCCGAACACCATTAACGCCCGTACACCTAGGAACAAATGGGTACTGAGAGCAAGGAAGTATGTTTGCTTATCTGTATGTAGAAGACACGAGCACTTGTTCCTCGTGTACATATAAGACATATACAAACGAAATATATTTTTTAGGAGTTGTAGACGAAAAAAGGAACAAGGCAGAAAACGGAGCACAAAACACAACGAATATAGCATGGAGTATTTTAGTATTATATCCACGTGCTTATAAAAGGAACAATTCTTGTTCTTCAAATATATATCTGCACTACTTTAACTTTATCGAGTGTCTCTCGTCTTGTTCCTTCTTTCACGGACACTCGCTCTTAGGACCTTCGCATAGAAAATAAAATAAGCTGTTAAATTTACGAAAACTAGCAAAATTCTTGTACGGTCTTATCTATCTATCTATGATGCACTGAGAAAAAATTCTAGTAAAACTTACTAGAATGCTAGTAAAAATTACAATCCTGTGTAGTAACGTGGCCACAGACTGTCATTTAGTGGAAAAATTACCTTCCTGTATTGTAAATTTTACTAGAAAATATTATACATTTTACTCGAATTATGGTAAAATTTACAATAATTCTAGTAAAATTTACAGTAAGCAATTGTAACAAGTCCATTTCTTGGCCATATAGGCTGAAATAAAATTTATATATATATAGTAAAATTTACAATATAGTATGATAATTTTTCCACTACATGACAGTCTGTTTCTACACAGGATAGTAATTTTTACTAGAATTTTTTCTCAGTGTGCATTTTGTTAATTTTTGATGCTTGAAAATTCGTACCAAAACTTTTTAAATTTTAGCGTCACTCACACGGATATTTGTAAATCAATCAAATCGCGCTTTTAAATACTTCACAACTGACTATCGATTTTTAAGAAAGGATCACAATTGACTATCGGTTTTTTAAGAAATGATAACCTCCCTGGTAGAAATAGTCAATTTTTAGTTTTTGACAACTTACTAGTAAAAAAACTGGAGACTTCAGGTCTCCGAACAGTAACTGGCCAGTTTATAGCTAATTGGCGATTTTTATTAGTTAGTTTTATATATTTATTTATACATGGAATAACTTTGTATATATAAATGTACAAACGATGTAATTTTCTTAAAGTATAACATATTCTGCTTTTTATGTCCTACACCTTCTCGCTTGTATAACCAGCTTCCACGTGGCTGTTCGCGGTGTTAAAAAGGTCGCCGCTTCCGAATCGAATGTAGATCGGCCACGGAATGTAAGTTTGTTTTCATCGACCATCTAACCCGATGAAATTTCGTCGGGTCCGCTTCTTTTTTACGGCGCGCCCAAATTGGCCCCGCGCCGCACGTGACCTCGGCGTGTCTCCCTCGCTCTTTGTTGTGCGCGCGCGTATTGTACACGAAAGAGGCGATCGGGAGGCCGTCTTCGCGGCGAATGCGTAATGTAATTGTCGGCCGCGCGTGTCCAGCCGGGGAATGTCAACGCTCTTTCTGTCTCTCCGCCCGTGACTGTATTTACGAAGTCGCCACGTGCTCGGCCGTGTATTATACATGCGCGCGAATTCGTCCGTCCCCCTTGTGCGTACGCACACTTTCTCTTTTTGTTTACGCCGCTGGCCGGGCCGATCGATAACCCGTTCCCCGCAGGCGCGCGCGCGTCTCCATTTTTTTCGCCGGGTTATCTTTTTTTTTCTTTTTTTTTTTCGTAAATGGATTAAATTATTGCCGGCCGTATTGGGCGCGGTGTACGTAGGCTCGATTTTTCGCTTTGAGATTTAATTATCTGTGCCGTGGGAGCCGAGTGCGCGGTTTATTAATTTTGTAGCCTATTTTTTTTTCCACCGCTTGAAACGCGACCTCTTCCATGGCAAAAATTGAATTGTCAAGCGGGGAATTGAGTTTAAAGGTTGTGCGGCTAGGTTACGCGGCACCAAATTTTCCCGAGCGCTCGCTTTTTTAAAAAAGTACTCACTTTAAAACGAAAAAACAAAGACACGAACTTTCGGATTTACAGGATGTGAAAAATGGGACACGTTTATTTTTGCGTTTGGTTAGGGAATAATTACAGCGAAGGCAGTAACCCCTGTAACTAACCCTGAATAGATGACGTAAGAGCTCCCCTTCTCCACGGGACTTCCCCCTTTTTAGCAGGTCAGTGGCTCTAACTCCCTGGACTTCGTGTTTAGGTTGACTTCTCCCTCGCCGGTGGTTTTCCGACTTGACATCTTGCTGTCTTTCAAGCTCTTTAATACGCTTCCATTCCGTATAGTAAATACGAATGTGTACAAAGAAAATAAAAATACGATAAAATGAAAATATAAAGTGTCTTTACTTTTTATGCTTGTTTGTATTTTTAATTAAGAATGTTGCCGGGAGGAAACTTTTTCCAGCGTTAATTAACTTCTAAAGATAAATTGCATTTTTCAACTTAGTTTATTACCCGTAATAATTAACTTTAATTTAAATTCCAGTAAAAGAGTGAACACTCCTTATATTATTTTACGAGGATTTTAATGTAGTTAACAGACGATTGAAGTAAAAAAAAGTAATTTTAACAGCACAATTTCAGTGCTAAGTAAGGAAAATTGCCAACTTGGTGATTGTTGCGTGTGCACTCGGCTCGGAGGTCAATTGTCAGCAATGTCTGTTTAACGGCAAAAAAAGCGTATGTGCCTTGGAGGAGTAAAAGGAAACTCGCAACCTTTGAGTCGCGTCGTTAAATCAAATTCATAGCCGACCTTTTGCCATGCAATGTGTGCGAGTATACAGCGACAGTCGTTAGCACCCGAAGGAGAGAATTACTTCCTCCTTTTTCCTTCGCTCGTGATTCCTTCCTGACCTTTGTACATTTTTCCTTTTCGACGATCCTTAACTTTCGCCACTGAATTTTTATTTTACTTTCATTACTTAAAAATAACACAAACGCGTAATTATTAAAAAAAATTACTTAAGTAAATTTGACGATTAAAAATGTTATCCGAAGTATAATCTGCACTGTGCTTCCAAAAATAGCCGATGTAATAGCTCGTTTTGTATAGGTGAACGGCCGTGAAATTCTGTAGATAACAAGTCATCGATACTTTAACCTACTTAAGTATAAGGTACTTACTCAAGGTTTTGGCTTTTGCGAAGAGTACGAAAATTTAAAGACGCAATCGCATATATTGACTTTGCCTCGACTTTTAAGATCCTTCGAAATTGCGTATAATAGCCTCTTGGTGATTTACAGCTCGATAAATTACTCATTTACCATAAATGATTTTAAATCGTCTGATTTTCCGCATATTTATTTACACTCGGTGCGTAAACACAGTCGAGTGGGTGCACATCCACATCCGAAATAAGTGCAAAAATTCATCTCGATTGTTCCGGAGAAGATAGGACATGTTTCTGATTTTTTTTTAAAACTGCTGTTTGCGTTTTAAAAATTCTTTGCGAAAATCTCGCGCTGCTGAAAAAGTGATAATTATGCGCATATACGTTAGCTGTGCAAACTCTTGAAAACAATATGAAAAAATTAACTGGTATATTGCTTATTAATGCAAGAAATTCAAATTACAGGCGTGATTAGAGTAATAATTACTGTTAGACCTGCGTGCAATAAATTTCACAGATTCATGCATGCAGAGTGGATATACTGTAGAGTTTTAATTTGCAAATCCACAAAGATAATTTTATTCTTCGTCTAACAATTTTCAATAAATTAAATTCGATTGCTGGGGATATTTCTCAAGTTTTTCAAAGCGTCAAACTTTTATTTCGTGCCTTTCTTCCCTAAATTTTCCTTTGACCTCGCTAACTGTCACTTTCGACCGTGACGATCACATCCTCGACCTTCCTCTTTAGTGAAAATTTCCTTTCGCGTTTTCCCGTCTCTCTCCAACTTACATAAGCCGGTATCCCGGAACCCCTATCGCATTCATGACTGTAGCCAGTATCTTTTTTAGTGCCATTAAACTTGTTGTTCTCGCCATTTAATCCTAAGCCCATCACCGCTAAATATAAACCGCACAAAAATACAAGCCCTCGAGCCCACTTAAGGTATTAACCGTGCAGTTCGGCGAAAATAGTTATCGATAGCGCTTCTCCGTCGAAACAGGGAAAAACAAAATCAAAATCCTGCACGCACACACAGCCCAAGTGCCGAAACAAGTGGCACGATTCAATCGACTGTGACGCGTCACGCATCTCGTGCATCCTCCTCGCATAATACACGGAGAGAAATTATATTGAAAAAAATACTATGTTCCATAAGAAAGGTAGGACAGACTCCACCTATGAGGATTTTTGGTATGTAACATAGCAATTTTTACTAGAACACGTAGTAAAAATTGCTATGTTGCATACCAAAAATCCTCATAGGTCGAGTCTGTCCTACCTTTTAGTAGTAATAATAGTAATTTTCACAATATAATTTCTCTCCGCGTACGTCCGAGGCGCGATCGATGAGTAAATAATTAAAAATTCGGACGTCGAGAGAAAGAACGGAAAGGAGCCACTTAGAAATTCTCTCCGGCGGCGACATCGGCCAGCGGCCGGCTTAATTAATTTCGGTGTGTGTCACGCTTGCGGTTTTACGAGCTTAAAGGGGAACGTGTTTTTTTTCTCATGGTACTCGCCGCTTAAAGCGCGTACCGGCCTGTGGGTTCCACGGTGCCGCCTTTTTCATCAAGGCGAGCTCGAATTTTACTCGAATTTTTTTTTTAATTAAACGCGCGGGAGATAATGGAGCGATGGTTTTTTTACGATGCTCTTTATGGCACTTTTAGATAAAGCATTAAAAATGCATCGTGGGAGTAACTTTTAGATCGGTTCTAGAGTGGCAAGTTTGTGAAAATTTTGAAGTTCCTTTTAACACAAAAAGACTTCGGAAAATTTATCAGCTACCGCTTATTGTTTGTGTACAAATACCGTGAATTTATGGATCCAGGTGAGGGAAGTTTTTATCAATGCTTTATTGTATACCTTTTGTCTCAGTTTATGAATAATGGCTTAATGATTTTACAAAATTAAAAAACACTGCGAGACCGGGGTCTCACAAAGGAATGATTCATCGAGCAATTAAACAGCTAGTACATATATAACGAATAAGAAAAATTTCGAATGCTTTTCATTCAAATCGCGCGGTACGGGCATTTATCAACAAGAAAAGTTCAACATTTAAAGTAGAGCTTGCGCTACGAAAAATACTTTAATAAGCTACTTCACCGCATTACGTAACACTTTTAAAAACTCCTGTGTAAAGTTGAATTAGTGAAATACCACTGCAATTAGTGAAATTTCACCAAAAATTAGTAATTACACTATTTTAAGTACATTTAGTAATTAGATCAGCAATTGGGTCTGCATGAAAAATTCCGTTACATCCATCTAATAGAATATCGAAAAATAATCGACACGTATTTTTTCTTTTTCCAATTTAATAATTATTAACAAAGATATATAGAAGATTAAAAATCACTATGAACGTTACGTCACACGAATTTTCAAAGCGCGACATTTCTGCTAATAATCGTTAAACTGAAAAACGAAAAAATACGTGTCGATTATTCTTCAATAGTCTATTAGACATTCGTAATGAAATTAAAGAACAAATTTTCCAAGCAAAGAGCCTATTATCGCTAATTCTAATGGTTTTTCCACTAATTCCACTTACAAATCGGAGACGTTGCCCGAAAAAAAAATCGCCTAACGACTCGTAAGTACAGTACAAATCCGCGTGTGAAAAATAACGAGCTTAGTAAAAACGACAGGACATAGTTAGCAGTCGCGCGGCGGTGCAGTAACCGCTCTCAGAGCTCGCATTGACATTCGCGTCCTTTCACTTCCCGCTCGGCTCTTTCTCCTCTCTCGCGCAAAGTGCGGGCGCGCGTGCGCGTGTCCTTGGCGCGGGATAGGACGCTCTTCCGCAGAATCTCCTCGTCACGCGCACTACACACCACTACTCGCCCCGAAGTGCGGCCTGGAAAGATCCCGCGTGGAGAGAGAGAGAGAGAGAGAGAGAGAGAGAGAGAGAGAGAACGTCGCGAGGAAAGAGCTTATCGCCGCACGCGTATCAAATTCGATACATTATATTCTCACCTTTCAAGGCCAATCTCACGCTGCGCGTATTCCGCCTCTATCTATCTCCTCGCTCGTCGCCGGGGAAAAAGAACCTTTTTCTCGGCGTTACGTAAGCGTTCCGTCCCGCTCCTTGTACACACAGCGGCGGGTATTATACGCCGGCGGCCAGCGAGGCCTAATCAAGTCGCGCGCTTTCGAAAGAGCCTTATACAAAGAGCACAAAAGTTCTTTGATTGACGCGCGCGCGATCTTATTTTTGCGTGCCTTTTTTCACATTTATTCTAAGCGCGAGAAGCCGCTATACTTCTTTTACTCGTGAAATTCCTCTTATGCGGGGAAGCCGGTGTATTATACGCACGCGCGGTAAATCAGCCGTTACCTAATGGTCCATTCCTTTTTTTGCGTTTTCGCGTAAAATGTGTATTTACGGCGGGCTCGGACGACAGCTACCGAAAGTTTAGTCTGGCTTTGAGACATGTGTATACGTATAGGTAGACAGGCGTTAGTGGCTCACTTTCCGCTCGCGGAATTTGGAGCAGCAGCTTTTATTTAGAGAGTGTTAAGCTGTTCCTCAAGTTTGCTTCATGCATGACCTGAAAATATCCCAAATTAAATAACGCGCGATACGTTCGACGGTAATATTGGTGTTTGGTTATGCACGCCTGGTTACGCAAATGGTATAAATGTCTATTTTTGAAATACAATCCAAGAGTTCAACGATCTCGAAATCCAATTAGGGTCTCAAGCTCTAGCGAGCGGTTTGCTGCATATTTTTTTTTTTTTTTCTTCTTTAAAGTATATACGTCAAGAGCTTGAAAGATCCAGAAACGTACAGCTGGCTGCGCAAAGATGCGCCGAAGCGTCGAGAAAAAAATTGGCGAGAGATAGTAGGGAGCGTGGAACCTGTGGATGTGGTAACTAGCAATTAACAAAGCTTCTGTGAGAAATGTCGATTTGATGGACTACTGAACTACACTATATACATATAACGTACAAAGACGACTGTTGTGCAAAGAAGAGAAAACTGCTAGATTTTTTCAAATCGATAAAATAGTACAAATACATTTACAAATTTCAAAATCTTGCTTGATAAATAAAATATGCAAAATCTTAATAAAAAAGTTGACATTAATAAAAAACATGTGTATTTAAAAACGCACTGTACTCTCATACTATTGAATTGTAATAAAAATGTAATAAAAAAAAACATTTAAAAAATAAAAAAAATCGTAATGTAGATTAGTTATTTTTTTTAAATAATAAAATAGTATTCGTAATAAAAAAATAGAATTGCACTTATGCGATAGATATATATTACAAATAGAATTGCCACACATCTAAAATGATTAGATAACAATTTAATAGAAACAAAATTATTCTCGTAATAATCATTAGTCCAATTGAATGCAACGATTGAAGAAACCAGTGAACCATGATTTTTATGTCACTGAACAATCGAATTTTCTTCCGGTGGGTTGCGAAAATACATCGCGACTAGATCGACAGCAATATCTTCGCGTCGGCGAAAAAAATATTCGCAAAACAGCCGTGACCGCATGAGCGTAAAAAAAGGCCTCTTTTAAAGAAAAATGATGTAAATTATCGTCCGAGCGAGCACAACAGGCCGCACGCGAAAGAAAGGAAGAAAAGGAGGGAGAGCGAGAAATGCGCGCTCTTGGGCCGACTATTCGCGGACGTGACTCACAATCGGAGTCTCCCCGCTCGCGCGCAGCTGCGGCACGTGATGCGCGCGGGTCCGCTGCACCGCCGAGCGAGAGGGAAAATAAATAAAAGAGAGAGAAAAAAGAAAAGAAGAAGAAGCACCGCGGCGCCGGTCGATTACGCTCCTCTCGAGCGGAAGCGAGCGTCTCGCTGCCAAGTCGTCCGGTTGACAATCGCTGGGCGGAAAAGCGCCTGGGAAACCTCCAGGGCGCGCAAACTTTCCATCCCGCGCGGGGGCGTGCGCCGGTTGAATCACTGGCCTAGGGCCAGTCTGTCCGCTTTTCCTCCTCTGCGAATGCCCCCCGGGGAGAGGCGACCAGTTTTTTTTCTTCTGTCGCTCGCGTTTTCCTTATTCGTTACGAAACAAAGAGGACTGATCTCCGGCGGCGTACGAGACCGGACGCCGCGCTATATTCAATATGCGCAAATTAAGAATCCGCGTCATTTGACTTTCAAAAGCTTCCCCCCTTTTTTGTATTCCAAGCTGCTCATATATTGCATGCTCGCTGATAGTTTGCAGGCTGTGAAAATCAAGCCGAGCGATAATTACGTTCGTGGATAGAAATTTTATAGCTTCTCAAGTTTCGTAGTGTGAAAGAGTGGAAAACCACTCGGTTAAAGCGAATACCCGAGATTTTTTCCTGAATTGAAGTGTTTTCACGCGAACGGAGTGATTTTTCGGATTCTTCATCTTCTACATAATTTGAGAGTGACATTTTCCACTCCATTGCAGAAAATAAATAAGATACTCGAGGTTGGATCAGTTTTTTCTAAAACAAAATGACTTTTCAGATTTTCCTACTCTTTTAAATTGTGAGAAAAATTGTAACACTTTATAGTACTGGGAATCGTATACTAATTATCTGAAACGTTTATTATCTAGTGTGTTAACTGTTCGATTTTATCTTCATTTTCCAAATTGTAGTAATTTTTAGTATAGGCAGTAAGCCACAGTTTCACTGCTTACTGCTCTAATTATGTTTCCCACATTATTACGAAATACACTGCAAAACATTTCTGCATAGAAAAAAATCGAGTTAGTTTACGTCGACGAGCGAGCATTTCATCAGGCAGGAGGAAGCGCTTCCCGGAGAAACACAGCAGCGCATCGTGAAAGAGAGCGCGGAAATAAAAGAAAAGACTCGAGGCGAACGAGCGCAACACGTTTCGCCTAGGCATGGAGAGTACGAGTCCCGCCGAGAGCGAAATCGAGTCTGCTGCAAATTATCGCGTGCGGTTAATCGAATAGTTGTGTGCAGCGAATTACGCAAGCGCCGAGCGATCGCATGCCTCTCCGTCTTTCTGTCGCTCTCAGACTCCCTCTTCCTCTCTGTCTCTGATTTTAGTTTTTTTTTAACTTTTATTGCCTTTTTATAGCGTTATTAGTATTATTTAGTCGAAGTTAGTGATACACTTGTTGTTTACTGTGTAAATACACTGGACTTGCGTCTTATAGTCCTTATAGTAATTTATATATATTCCTTATAGTTACTTATACTACTATCAATAAATTTATTATTTCACTTCAATTTTCTCTCTATGTAATTTATTTTACTTTCGTAATATATTTTGATTTCGTCATTAATAGAATTCAATCGAGTTTAATGTTATACTTTTTACATAACGCGTAACTAAGGTCAGACTCGTGTCCTTAGTCCTTTATCGATAAATTCATTACAATTCAATTTTCTCTCTCCGGCGCTGGTTTTCTCGGCGTTACGCCACCATCGCGATTCTAGAAATGTCGTGATCTCGCGCCCCCGCATTTATCAGTCGGCTTCCTCGGACACGCCCATCCCTTAATGCACTTGTCCGGGCGATCGCTATCGAGATTCGCCCGGATTTGCCTTTATCGATTTTGCAATTTTCGACGGTTCGCGGTCGTTATTTCCATCCCGAGGGTATAGCATTAAAAGTATTATGCGCCCGTTGGGTTATTCAGTCGCTCTGGTTGCATACCAGGACGCGAATTAAAAATTTTATAAGGAATTTTTTTTAATGTTGATTTAAATTACCATCTCCGCAAAGTAATAAAGTAATCAACAGATTCTACTTTATCAGTCATCAAGTTTTTGATCTGGAAGTGCCGAGCGCGTGGAAGACCGAACAAACAGTCCATTTCCATATTACCGCGTACATTGAATTTTTATGTATTTTTCGATGAGTCATTTTATATGCGTGATCGTTTCATGAATCCTTCAACATTGAACTTTTCATTGTCGTACTATTCTGGTTGATTTGGAGCGAAGTCGCGGAAGGAATGTTTTTCGCGACTCCGCAAACAAGATCGTCAAGAAACGCGACAGTCAAACTTGTCGGACGAATTGCCTTGGCAAGATCACTCCGGCGAGTAACCAGTTTAGTTTCAAATGAATAATTACATGAATTCGTGCACTTCGCGCCGCGTTAAGTCATCAGATATAATCTCCTGTTGATAAACAAAAAGATGATGCGATTCGCTTATTTTAAGCGCGCACGGAGCTTTATTTATTTGTGACTTTAATGCGGATTTATTCGAAAACAATCTATTTTAAAAATGAACCAATTACTTAAGAACCCACACGAAAATATCCGATATTATTATTCAATATCGAAGATCCAAGGTAACGAGAAATATTTCACAAAGCCTTTCCTCGCGCCGAAGACATAAGCCCCCGAACCGCGCGCGCGTGCACACGCGGACGACGAGGAAATATATCGATGGAGTTGACCCAAGGCCGAGGCGATTCCGGTAAAGCGGGCGAATAATTCGTATCGAGTTACGTCGCTCTCGCGGCTTAGAACGCCGAGGCGTATAATGGCCAGGCTGAAAACTGCCGAGGCGGCGATATCGCGCGTCGCCGAAGACCGGGGGCCTTTATTGAAGGCGCAGCTGGACACCGTCTTGGGAATTGCAGTTGATGCACGCGAGTCGTATAAATAAATCGACCTCTGTCGCTCTCTTTTCTCCGTCGCGGCGATCCGGCCGGGCTTATAGACGCACACACACACGGCCGCTGTGTATACCGAGCCATTCATCGAGCCGTCCATTATGGACGGCCGATGCTAATGTCACCTACTTTTTGCTTAACGGGAAAACGACTCTTTCTGCGCGGCTCGGATTGGATTAGATTAGAGGCCCCGGCGTCGCGCTTATCCCGTATTGATTGGCGCGAGGCAAAGGACGCGCGTGATTTTTCACCGAGCACATTTCCTTCGCTCGGGGATTTTTACGCGAAGGAGAGGGAATAACAAAAAGGAGGCTTCTTGTTTGCGCGCGTCTGACATCAGCTTTGTTATCTTTTGTCACGAAGCTCGCCGCAATCAGTCAGTGTCCATCGGGAAGAGTCCTATTGAACCTTCGTGTCGCTAGTCATCATCGCAGAATTGCGCTCCTTATTACTCTATTCATGCTACGGCTTTTCATTAGCCGCTTGTCACACTCGTGTTTTTAATTTTTGCGTTTTCTTTTTATCACTTTATCGCCACACGCACAATGGAACTTATAGTACATAACAGCGGTCTAACACCTCTTTTTTCATTACCGCGTAACTCGCGCTTTATCAGTGCATACCGTTGCCCGCAATGAAAAATCAATCGGCGATTAAAGAATACCTCGAATACTTTTCCATCGGGCCGCGCGCGTTTTTCCTTTATCGCGCTCGTATTTCAGCCGCCTCGATCGGTCGGCTGATCGGCTTCTTTTTTCTCATTTTTTTTCTTTTTTTTTCTTTAACGCTACCGCTGCGCAGCTGGTTTTAAGAGCCACTAAAACTTTAATGCGTCGTGTTTCGCATCTACACACGCGACGTGCCGCCTGCTGACGTCTCCGGAAAATTGATCGGCCCGAGAAATTTCGCGAATTGCATTGTATAGGCCTCGCGGGGGCGGGGGAGCAGTAGTGATTCACTGGGCGCTACTCCTAATCGGCTGTAACTGCAGCGACGGTCTATAGGCGCGCGGAGCACTAAAAATATGTGTAGAGCTTTTGTGACGGCGTTTCATTTCCATTCGGCGCGTGTTCCTTACATTGCAGCGAATTGCGCATGTTAGCGATACTTCGCTCTCTCAATGGGTTATAGTCCGCTTCTCAAAAATAGTTGCACAATTAGCATATACTTAAGGAAAGGTTCTAGTGAAATTTGCAGGTACTGCTCGTATTTTTAGATAAGCTAATTATACTATGCATTCTAATAAAAAGTAAAGAGAATTGATTTTTCAGCAATTTTATGACTTAAAACACTTTTAGTCAAGGCATTACGGTATTTTCTTCAAAATGCTGATAGAATTTTGTTGATATAATTACGAGAAAACACATAATTGAAGGAATGTCTGTCATATTGTATATATTTTTGGGAAGTCACCTAAATTGACGATAATTTTTATGTAAAGATTTCATTTTTTTCCTAATTTTTTGGGTAAAACTCTTATAAAATGTACAAGTAAATTCCTTTTATGTATAAATCATTTCCTCAATATAGTACACTGAGGTAAATGTATTAGTCGTTTTTACAAAATAGTTAGTAAATTTTACTAGATCTGGTCGTAGACTGACGTTTAGAGACTTTTTGTGATACTGTAACTATTTACAGTCTGTGACCAAAGTACCATACTGTCTAGTAAAATTTACTGAACTTTCTGTAAAAACTACTAAAACATGTTTCTCTCGAAGTAATTTTTACAAAAACATTTCTCTCAGTAAAACGAACTAAATTTGTTTGCTTGGAGACAAAAACCTAGCATTTACAATTAAAGTACATTGAAAATACTTCCATAAATCCTTGAAAAGCTTGATTATTTTTATACCAAGAAAAAGAAAATCGAAGCACTCGGCAAGCTCTTAAATAAAACTGCGCACATCTTTCTGTTACAGGTGAGTCGAGTCTCTCGCTTGCAGCGGCGAAAATTGCCGGCCGTGCTCCGGTGAGTAAAGGTCGCGAGGTGCGACGTAAATAAACCCCCGGCCGAGCTTCTCATCAGACCGCGTCCGAGTATAAAGCTTCCCTCACCGCGAAGCGCGCAGCTCCCCGGATTACACCCTCGAAGCCGGCGCGACAATGGACCGTCGGATCACCCCGAATTGCACCTCTCGCCTCGCGCGATAATGGCAAACTCGAGCGTCTGCTGCGGAGGGTGAGCGCGGCTTTTCAAGGTCCACGGGGGGAGGGGGGGGGGGGCGTTCGATCGAAGCTGCTGTGGCTCCTCTCCGGAGTCCACACACCTATATACACACGCGCGTACGCGGCGATGGAGGTCTGCTCTCTCCTTTGCGGTGGGGTGCGCTTCCTGGACCTTACGTCACCGGCCGCTTTACGGCCGAGCGACGAATGCGCTCGGACCGCCGGCTAACTAGGCGCGAGTTTCAGGGTTGCAACCCGCGTGACCCTCACTGAGGATACGTCGCGAGCTCTCGTACTGCGCCGCGGCGCGCGAGAGGAGAGCTTTTCCACCCTCCCTCGCGAGGAGGGGTGCGCGCGCTCCGATAATGATTTCTCGAACGAGGCCTTCGCCGAAAGGTCGCGGCTAAATAAACACTTGTTTTTGAAAACGGGCTATTTTCGAGATCGCAAAATTTCGTGGCAGACAGCGCGACGACGTCTCCACGTCCGTCGCGTGAATCGCTCGGTAATAATAGGGCGGGTAGACGTGACACCGACAGCTTTTCATCGCGGTGTCTTTGTTTACGGCGCGGCTATTGTTGAACTTCGGCTGCTTTTGAGTGGAGCGCGGAGCTGTATCTATGCGTTCGATTAGAAGGACACTTTTCCTATACAGTGTGAAAAAAATGGAGATAATTTCACCTGTTTGCAATTACACCTTTCCATTTATGTGATTCCGAGTATTGGCAGATCGTAAATATCTTTTATCTACTGATTAAATAACATCTTTTCTTTTTTTGTCGACTCGTTAGCGAGCTGATAACCTTTAATCTACTGTAAATGGCGCGCGATAGATACACCGTAATGACTTTTTTTCAATGCGTCATCTTTTCTTTTTTTTTATTGCGCTCGCTTTGGTGTAATTGAAAAGAAAAATATTTCGATTAATCTCAAAGTAAATGAGAACGAATTTATCGCCTTTACATTTCTGTCTATTTATATTTTCTCCGCCGAGTGACGTTAATTAAAACCGCGATACGCGATTTAAATTCTCTCCTTGACGTACGTATACTACACATCTCGGCACTTCGAATACTCCATTGTCCGCTTTACCCACTCGGCGGAGAGTACCGAAAACTGCGCATCCTTGAAAGTGAAAGTGCCAGCTCGCCAAGGGCTCCTCGACGAACGTCGCGGTAAAAAAAAGGCCAAAGCAAACTACTCGAGTAGTGAAAGCTTTTTTTTTTTAAACACAGACCTTCGGTGAGGAAGTAACCACCTCCTCGAGCGCACGAAGCGCACATCCGCCTGATTAGGGAGAGGGAGGATCGATCTGTCGCGCCGGAGCGCTAGCGAAAGTCCCGGGGCCCTCTCCTCGGTCGAGGTCAAACATCCGCGTACACGGCGGCCTCGGCGCTTCCTCTTCTTATACATCTCCGCGATGGCGGATTAGAAAGGACCGGCGCGCGCGTTATTAATTTATATAGCCGCGCGAAAAATTCCGCGAGGACCGGGGATCGAAGCGACGCGATAAGATTAGATATACCGCAATAAGACGTATATATATATATATATACATTTTGACGAAGCGCACGTGTTGTGTATATAACGGTGCGCCGGTGCCTACGAGTTTTGATAAATCGAGCCGCTCGCGAGATAATTCTGCGGGACTGCACGTACCGGCCGCGGAACGCGCGATATCGCCGGTGTTTTTTTTTTCTTTCTTTCTTTTTTTTTTGTGTGCGGTGAGAATTACGCGCGAAAGTTGTCTTGCACTTCCGCTGCACGACGCGAGATAATGCAAATCTGTCAGGAAGGCGAAGCGAAAATTTTATCGGTTGCACGGAGGAATATTCGTTTATTTTTCTGTTTTAAATGAGAGAATAAAAATGTTGAGAGAAGTAAAATAATGCAGTGATACGACCAGCATTTTTATAATTATTTTATTATTTGCAATTATAAGTTTGAGATTAGAGGGGTAGCTTAACTTGCAGTTAACGAATTTTTATTGCATATGAATTTATCCAAAATTCAGTTTTGAATTAAAAGCTAATATAGATAATATAGATAAAAATATATATTATATTTAAAAAGTGGATTATATACGTCAGAATATCTATTAGAATGATTGTTTTCTGTAAATATGAATAAATGAAATTCATCCATATGCACTTATTTAATGTGAAAAGTCATTCAATTAATCATACGAATTTCACTTATTCATATTATTTACAGTTGTTTACTGCACATTTTGAAACACGCCGTTAAATAAAATTTTTATAAAAATAAATTTCAGAAGGCTAGTCATCACATTTAGTTCTTAAAATCTCTGGTAAATCCTATAACGTAAGCCGTTAGCTTTCATAAAATATTAAAAGCACTT
>JAXIUT010016656.1:6722-20395 GCA_035586675.1 Eurytoma californica
TCGCCATTTCGGCTAATTAACATTCATACCCCGGTCGAGATCTCCGTCGAAATAAAACGCGTTCCATTATAAACTGCGTCTGCGCTCCGCTCGCTTTTCCCCATCAGCGTTGAACGCGACGAGCGCGGGCGAACGAAGCGACTCACAGCTGAAAATTTATCTGCGCCGCGCGATCTTTTAGAGAATCGAGGAATAAAAGTAATCGTGAGTCAGAGAGAGAGAGAGGAGAGACCGCGAGGTCATTGTCGGCGCACGCGGACGATGGGTATAAGTTCAAGAGCTCGCCCGTCAATTATGCCGGGTATTCGAGCGGACAACGCACTCCCGCCGTATGAGGCAGATCTGGAAAACGTTATGTTGTATCCCACACGAGGCCCGAACAAAGACCGGGCTTTTTTTTCCTCCTCTCTCTCTTTCCATACCGGTGGCGCGCGTTTTTCGCGAGGGCATTAATTATCGCCGGAACGCTTCCAGCCGCGGCTTCCAGATCATTCCCAATGAGATTGGAAGAGGAAGGTGAAGAGTGAGCGTTCGACCGGCGAACAAGTCAATGTCTTTCTTTACGATGACGCGTAAGGTTTCAGAACAAATAATGCAATTTCTTAATTCGGAAATGATGTTCACGTTTAAAGAATGCAGAAAAATACGTGTACTTTTTACGGACGGGTGTATTCTTAGTAATAATTTGATATTCCTATATAAAAGTTCCTATGGTCCTATAAAACACTTTTATAACATTCCGTCGAGTAATAACGATAAACACTTATTGAGACACGTGCAAAAAGTGTAAAAAGGATGTTTATGTAAATGAATGCAAGTTTTCTTCCCTGTTTTATAGCCAGAGTTAAGAATTTGAAATTGACAAGCATCATATGTATAATATGTTGAAACAAATAATAGTTTATTTAAATGTTAATTTTAAAAATGCCTTATTTATTGCTATAAGCTGCATTTACTAAATGTAAAATTGAAATTTCATAATCTTTCAGACTACAAAACTGGTCTGCTCTTGTGTACAATAAAAAAGTAAGCAAGGGATAAACTCTAATTTGCATTGTAAAATAAAATAATAAACATCGCAAAAGTTTCGAGACCAACAAAAATGTTTGTGCATGCCAAAAGTAGTTTCCACTAAGTTTCCTGAACAAAGAAAAAAAAACTTGCCTCCGCGCACTGCGCAGCTTGTTTACTCATAACGGTAAAAAAAAAGATTTTAGGAAATGACTAAACGAAAAAAATTCTAGAAACTGCTAAAAGCGGCAAGTGTCAGGGACGAAAATAGAAAAGTGCCGGCTAATTTACTTAAGCAAGTAGCAGCGAGTTTCATTTTGAGCAACCAAGGGGAATTCCCCCAGGTGACTCGTGAATCATCGTTTAGCCGTTTGTTCACCGCGACAGGCGGAATGCGCTTTATTGTTGAAAATAGCCGAATAACGGATACCGGCGCGAGCGAGCGAATCTAAGCATGCATCTCAATTAAAGTTCTGTGCAGTGCGTGTGCTCAAACAGCAGCGCGGCATTCCGCGGTCGGATCTCTTTGTCAATCAAACCGCTCGCCCGACGATGGGATTTCTGCGCTGCACCCGATTTAACGTTACTCCGAGTGCACAGCACGCGCATTGCGATAAAAAATTTGTTTAGCTAAGAAAATCTAACTTTGCGGATGGTTGAAAAGGAATTTCAAATGATCGCGCCGACGACCCATGCCTTCGGGTAAATTAATCCTTTAATCATCACATTATGATTCCGTTAATTATGGTGCCTCAAAAATGACTTCGATGTATATAAAATAATCTTTAAATTAAGATATTTTTGCAAAAGATTGTTTTGAGATTTTCTTTGCTTTCTCGACTGTCTTAAATATTTTCTTGTAAAATTTACTTCAAAGGTTGTAACAGCAATAAATTTATTTTACTGTATTCGAGATTTTTTACTAAACCATGATAGACATTTTTTTAAATTTTACTTATGCCTATAACATGGATGACTTTTAAGTATGAAAGCACTATGCTCATGGCACTGAATGAAGTGCCTTCTTCACTATACTACAGACAATTTTATCTACTTTTATGTAAAGAGAGAATTTAAAAATATTGCCCTGTTTTCACATTTTACCTGCTACGAAATATTAATTGATTTGATCCGATCGTTCGAGTATCATACACTCTTGCGGTTTACTTTATTTTTTTTGTTTTTTTTTTTTATTTTAAGGTAAGATTCTGGCAAAATTTGAGAAAATAATCGATTTTTATAATAATTTGTTTTTCTTCCAGGACATATTTTAGCGTAAATTAAAATGTTGCAACCAAGATTTGGGTAGCTTGAGCATATAAAACCATACAAATGTTTTCGGAGCATACGATAACAATCTGACGTATCGACCTCTTTTAGAAAACCGGTGATGTTATTCGCAACTTATGTCATAACTATAAACAAACTGAATAAAAGGCACTCAAATTTTAGAAAGAATGTTCTTTTTATATTAACAGTAAGAGTAAGTATTAGGACAATTTTTTATTTTGACCACCTTACCTTATTTAAATACAAATACTACGTTTGAGAATCAGATTATCATTGTTTAAGGTGGTTCTTAGGTAAATCGATTTATATAACACTTGCATGAAACTTTCAGCAAAATTAGTTTATGTCATGATGAGTCAGCCTGCAAAATTTGAGGCTGATTGTCCATCTAGTTCTCGATATATAATGATTCGAAGTTACGATCTTTAACACAGGTTCATATGGATGAGGACCTTGAAAAAAGAAGCCGTTTTGCGTGCGAATAAAAAACAAGAAGTTAATCTGGGCGAGATCCACCACGTAGCTTTTCTGTTATTGCTCCTCAAATAAGTAATTCGATCGCATGACTATATATATATAAGTTAAAGAGTTTACTTTGATAATCTAGCCAATTGAATGTTTTGAAATTCTATAAAATTATTAAAAAAGTGCATTGGTCTAAGGTGATTTAATCGAGGTCAGAAATCATTACGTGAATTTAGATTCTATATAAATTTATTTATAATCACCTTTTGTAAGTAAACCTCCACTTGACTCGCATAGTCGGCTAAGAACTATCTTAACCGGTCAAAATCACGTCAGACAGCCAGAAAAAAAATTGAAAAAGCCGGACCACAAAAAAAAAGTAAAAAGCAAAAAAAAATCGACTCACCTAGATGGGGCGGCACTGGCTGCAGGGGCAAGCCTTCGACGAGGGCGAGCCAGAAGAGCAGCAGCGGCAGGGCTAGGTGCATCGTACGTGTGCCTCGTGGGGGCGAGGAGCGCGTGCAACGCTACCTGTCCCCGCGCAGCATCGTCGCCGCTCCGGCTCCCGGCGACCTCACGGATGACTCTTCACCTCCACGCGCCTCCTCCCCCTCCAATGGCATCCCACAACGTCTCCGGCGTCGCAGCAGCTCCTCCTCCTTTATCCTCCTCGCCGGCGGGGGGCGCCCCTTCCCCCTCGCCTCGCTCCTCGCCTCTTACTGTCCTCGGGTCGTGCCGCTGGCGCTTCCTCGGCTGCAATGGCACATATCTCCCTCGTCGCCGGCTGCAACACAGTGACGGCCGCGCCTCGGTTATATCTCCGGCCGAAACAAGAGCCGCCGACGAGGAAAGGCTCTCCGCGCGCGAGCCTGCGTATCGCCAAGGCGCGCGGTTATGGGTCACTGGATGCGCGCGAGTCGGAGCCTCGTTACGCTCTTAAAGAAGAGAGAGAGAGGCGTGCAGGAAGAGAGGGACCTCGGTGTTACGCCGGTCGAACGCTTCTTTTGAAGGACCGAACGAACGGTCCCGAGGCCGCGAAACGCGCGCGCACACTCACACACGTACACGCGTCGCATTTGGCTCGACGCGCGGGAAAGTAGTCTAATAGCGATTGCCGCGGTGTAGCAAGATCCCCGATCGAGAGGGGGGGGAAAAAATAGGAGAGCCTCCTCTCTCGACTGTGCACGCTTTGTTTCGCCGCGATGATGGAAAATCTGCTTTTTATTGCGCGCTGATTCGTTTCTTTTGTTTTTATAACGGCGCCGCGCATTGTTTTCCACCCGCTAGGAGGAAATGAACTTGAACTACTTTGCCTTATCTGCGCGAGCGCGCCGCGCGAAATTAATTGAGTCTTTCTTCCTTCCTGCGCGCGTATTGCGGCTTTTTAATTGCCGCATTGTACGCCGCGAGAGTACGTGCTATTTTTATGACTTATCTCGAAAATTGACGTGCGAAGGTAATCTCTTCGCGCGCGAGCCCGTATTAGGCAAAAATTTGTTGAATTACGCTTTGTCGTGTTGCGTTTTGACGAAGGCGCTTCATTTGTCATTTCATTGACGAAACGTAATTACGAGAGGTCGTTGCTAACCGAGGCCCTGTGCTCCTGTAATAACTGCTATTATAATTATATTTCAAGCGTATTGCGGCGTTATTCCCGTTTACCATACTATATCACAATAATTTACATAGGTAGTGGCATTCTCATTATGTATCCCTAACTCTATGATGATAGATACCTTCTGACATAATCCGTTCCGCATCATATTGAAATTGATAACAGTATCAAATTTTCTTTTCGTTCGATCAATTACAGTCTCGTTTCGCCCAATAAAAGTGGAAGAATATACTTTTTGCTCGATGCATATTCCGTAATATCTTACGTATATGAATCGCGATAAAGAATATCAACAGCGAGAAAGTATTTCATAAAAGTTTCACCGACTTTTCCGCCCGTTTTAGGAAAGAAATTTTTTCTTATACTTCTTATACACGACGCTTTTGCAAAGCAGAAAATAACGGCATTATTTACTGCGCAGTAAATAAAATGAAATTTGCAGACGGCCAGACAGATAGACGTTAAATTTACGGATGAATATGTAATTAAAATTTAAATCGTCTACCGCTTAAACGAACTGTTTGGGATTGTCAAGTCGAACAATAAATTTTTCACGTTTCAATGTGTTTTTTTTTTACTTTCGGGACGCTTCGATCTTAAATTACTCCCGATGAATGCTATAATAACTAACAAAAATAAAACTATACATTCTCTCTGGCTCCGCCACAGAGTCCAGACTGTTCCGGCAGCGAACCAAAAGAAAAAAAAAGTGAAATTCACAGATGAATACCAAACAAAGCGCGTGGGCGGTATCGAAGCGATCGAGCCGCTAACCCCAATACCGCGCGCCTGCTGCGCAATCAAACGAGAAGAGAGAAAAAAAAAATCACCGGCGAATTGTCTCTCGAACGCGACAATCGACGACTAATCATCGGCCGCCGGCTTAGAATCCACGGCGCAAAAAAAAAAAGGAAAAGAAGAAACGGCGAAATTTCGCAAACGCGCGACATTCGCGGCCTCGAGGCGAGCGGCTATCTAGTACAACCGGCATGGGTGCGGTGAGAGAGACTGAATTGCAGTCGCACGGGGGGGATCCACATGCCGGGCGAGAAAAACGCCGCGGGGGAAAAAATAGCGACGGCACGGCGCATCGACGCGTAACGCACGTGAACGCGCGCCGGAAGTTCGCGAGAGCGCGCGAGGATGTGGTAACGCGGTGAAATTCGCGCGAGCGCGTAATTCGCGCGCACGCAAGGTCACTCCTTATTCCACCGCCCCCCGCCCCCTCGTGCGTTATCGCGGCGTCTGCCTCTTGCGCAAGGCGGATTTTCATTGGAAGGCGCGAGGAGGAAAAAAAGAAGCGGAGCGAGGCATTTAATTGCGGCAAAAAGAAAAAGAGGCGCGAAAGGGAATTAGGCCACGCGCCTTTTTTTCCCGCCGGGACACAAAACGCGCGCGCGGCTAATGAATGCCGCGCGCCGATAGAGCCGGCTGCCCCCTTTCTTCGGCCTTTTGGCGGCCGCCGGCTCTATGAATCGTCGGCCCATTCATTAGCAAATCGAGCGCGTCCCGTCATTTCGGCCGCCGCGCAGTTTTCCCCGCGCACGCCGCCCTATGTGTGCGTAAGCGCACGGTTTCGCTCGTCCCTTTGTTACGCGCGCCCGCGGGTTAATTATACGCCGCGCGCCGCTGTCCGATCTTTATGCGCGGCTTTTTCTCCTTGCCTCGTATCTTTTTTTTTCGCCTTTGTTGCACGAGGCCGTGCGTTTATGCGTGTACGAAATAATGGCTGAATGCACCGCGCACTTTGTGCTTAATTTACGTCACGGAATTTCGTTGCCCAAGAAAGGGGGCATTTTTCTTGTCCGGGAAGTTTAATGCCGCTTTTGTTTTCGGCTACCTCTTTTCTTTTTTGCATTGCCGCGTTTAGTTAACTCATTAGTGATGCAAGACTTTTTACGTGGAAAGTCGGAGAAACGCGCGGCGAATGCGGCAATAGTCTATTTAAATATTGAAGAATTAGGTTAAATTTTTCGTCCAGCGCGGCCTTTCTCAATTCATACATGTTCAATTGACTTATACTTAACAAAAGAGTGACCTACTTTTATTATTACGCTTGTACGTTTTACCGAATTTTTAAATAAAATATATGGGATTTGTAATAATTTAATAATACTAATTTATGGTTTGCTGAATTGTTATTCCCGTTTGTTGATTTCATTTTTTTTTGCAGCATAAACTGCATAAAACGGATAATTAACTATGCAGAATAATTTGAATGCATTATATGTTACAATATTGCCTACATATATTATGAAAGTATGTAGTGTGATAGTAATATTAACCTCTGACCGCAAAAGTGCGATATAATTACTGATCATCCAATCACCAAAAAACCTACTATATGACTCATATTTGATTATTCACGTTGCTTACGTATGCTATAACTTTCATGGTTTCATCATATTCAAGCAGTAAACATCAATATTTGTAAAAAAAATTCAAAAGTTTTAGAAACAGCTACGCTAATACATTTTTATGTATTCTAATTAAAACGATGCGATTTAATTTATAATAACTTTAATAATATAAAAGATTATTAAAAAGATTTAGGTAAAATAAAATTTTTGAAAATTAAAACAAGCAGACCTTAAAATTCCGGAAAATACGTACAATATGTTGAATTTAAATAAAAAAATTGTTATTTCGTTTTTACATTTAAATTTGGACTTTAAAAGTATTAATTCTTCAAAACTGATATCCAATATTTTGTCAAATGGTAATAATAAATTGATCGTATTTGTTCGAATAAAAGCTGTATGTGATAGACAGCAAAAGCATTGAGTGCAACATTATTGTAACAACTTTTTTTATATGTATTACTATAGCTATCTTACGAATGTATTATGCATCGCAATGATGATAAAATTATTGAATTCATCAGCTCTAATCAATATTAACTGAATATTATTACTAAATAAAATATTTGAAACAATATAGCTTATTCCGAAATCTTATCAATAATAAAAACAATGCCATTAAAATTATTTTTAAAATTCAATTGTATATTTATGGACTATATTATTTAATTACTCATAACATAATTTATCTTCAAGCTAAAGAAACACTCTGTCCACTATCAACGAATAACAATTTTTGTATAAAATTCTGAAGATGCGTCTGTAGTATAGGTAACGGAAAACCCAAATGAATATTTAAAGTAGGCAAGATCATAAATAACTAATACTTATCTCTCAATTACGATTCTTATTTTTTTAAATAGCGCTCGAAAAAAATTCGAAAATTGTGACCTGCTCATACATACTTTGATGAAGCTTATTGTATATTTTACCCTACATTTCCTCTTCTTACATGGCATTTACTACCCGTTTTAATCACAAATGTTAGAAAAAAATCACCTTCCTCAAGTCGGACATGCAAAGTGCTTTTTCTCTTTCCCACAACTGGCAAGAAAAATCAAGTATTTCAAGCTTGCTAGATTCACAATAAATAGAAAAATGTCCAGTTCTTCCCTTAGTGTAAGCAAAATGGCAGGTAATGAACCATTTCCTCTCGGTACATCGGAAAGTAATATTTCATTCCTTTTTTTCCTTTTTATTTATTTTCCTCGCTCGATATGCACGTGCGTGCGAATTTTAGTATATAACAGACAACCTGCGCGAATATGCAGCTGTACAAAATCGAGAAGATTGAACGAATTATTTACAATGCTTTATCTGATTTAGAATAGGTACTCAAAATGCATCGTCATCCATCCGGTCTGCGTAAAAAAGGCCCCCTGCGCCTTTGTTGGATAAAAATACGCTGTAAATAAAACCCGAAACTACAAAGCTATTTCAGTCTTGGGATCGATAGCGTTTTTTTTACAAGGTGTTTTGAGTTACTTCCTCGTTGCTAGCTGTCACTCATTTTCTCCCCTTGTCACTATTTATAAAAATGATAACCGAGATAATTGGTTTTGCTATTTCAAACTCGAAAATGTATTCGATGTGTGCGCGAGAGACAGACCGATCTGTGTATGAAAAAGAATGACAATTGTTTTGTTAATCTTTTATATGGTGCGAAAACCCTTATAATATTATTTTTCTTAAATTGACTTAATCTAATTCTTCGATCAAAAAATTCAACCTATAATATCAGTTTAATAGTTCAATATTCCGGCGTGAAAATAACCTACATGAAAAATTCATATCCGGTAACCTATGTTGTTTAACAAAAAGTAGTAAAAAAGAATATACGTATACTTTCAGTCTTTACCCAGCTATATTCCGATGAATGCACCTCATGCAAGTATAAAGTATTATCGGATAATAAATGTTCGATGCGCAAGTAGAGAAAAAAGCAATATAAGACAGGTACCATCTTAATTCAAGTCTTTTATTCGCCACTTGCGCATTCAAGACACCGACGTAAATGATGAACGATCCCTCATACGCCCACTTTTTTCCCCACTCTAACGAAACTTTAAGCGGTTAAATGGCCCGACTAAGCCGCGCCGTCTGCGCTCCTCTTTCCCTCCACCTTTGCAAAGTAAAAACTTGGATAACACTGTAAAACAGTCGCTCAAAGTGCACGTAACAGGACTACCGCGACTCCCCTCTGTCAACTTACGCAGTAAAAAAAAAGGGGAAAATGAGAAAACAAAATTGAAGAGCGGAATTGGGGGAGGCGGGCGGATGGACAGAAGGGGAGGTCGAAACTTTTCTGTAGTAGAGAACAAAAACAATAACGCGCGCACCTTCCGGTGCGCACGCACAGCGCGTACGCGTCGTCGCGCTATATCGTGCCCTAAAATATTCTCGAGGACCATTATTATTGTGTAATTAAACTACGCGTGACTCCTGCGAAACGTATTACCGTTCGCCGGAAATTCCGGAATTATTAAACCTGATTTTTTATTCAAACATTATTGCCACGAAAAATATACTGTTAAGTAGATGTATACTGATTTAATGTTTTGCTTGTAACTAATTAAACAGAATAACGATCAATATTATATAGTACTTATGTGTACACTGAGAAAAAATTATAGTAAAATTTACTATCCAGTACAGAAAAGTGGCTACAGACTGTCATGTAGTGCAAAAATTACCATGCTGTATTATAAATTTTACTAGAAAATATAATATATTTTACTAGAATTATGGTAAAATTTCCAATAATTCTAGTAAGTAGTACTTTTTCCACTATATGACAGTCTGTGGCCACTTTTCTAAACAAATAGTATAATTTTTTTAATAGAATAATTTTTTTCTCAGTGTATGTTAACGGTTATTTAGATTTCTTTCACAGTGTTCTGCATTATAACTTCTTAATTTATTGTTTTTTTTAACAAGTTCTACTCGGTAATTGCAATATAAAATTGCTTATCAATGTTCATTTTCTTTGTTAATTATCCGCTTACGTTTCAAAATTTTTTTGTTTGATCTTATTCTCTCGTACCATGTGTATTTGTAGTTTACTTTCATTAGTATAAAAAATGTCCTTGTTGCGTAAGATAGCATGTAACTTTGAGCGTACAATACTTCGAATGCACAATCAATTTATTTTGAAAATTCATTAACGTTTCACAAACTTTATCCGTTTAATCAGTGCCATATAAAGGCATAAGGGTTTTCCAAAGCTAATAAAACAAGGTTGCACGAGATTATTATACAACAACATGAAATCATTGAATTAAGGACGTTTTTATGCCTTATTTCAATGATAAATCAATTAATGTAATCCAACTGCAATAACAATAAATTTAATTGTTCATGATGCCTTGATTATTATTATTAACAGCTGCGTGTGTTGTACCTATACGGCTCATTTAACGTTTATCAAATAAAACTACCCACACGAAAGCCATTTACTTTAACAATCACATCAACCTGCGTTACCGGTTTCCACCGTTCATTGTCCTTTAAAAAATTACCGCATTCCCGACCTTAAAATTTGCATCAGTCATCATGCCCACACGCAGCTCGAGCCAATTGTTGCATCCGCGATTTTTGACAAACATCGGCCCGGTGAGTCACGAGGTTAAAGCCTCCGCGGCGAGAATCGCGCTGGTTTATCGGCCGTATCCCGTTAGATCCCGTGCGACCGGAGTCCTTGAGCGTCACTCGCAAGCAACGCGGCGAAACGAAAAAAGAGGAGACCCCGTGCGCTCCCCGTCGACCGGTGACTGGTACCCGCGGCACCGAGAGATCGGGGCGTACCTCGCGCGCAGCGGTCCGGCTGCTGGATATCGGCGTGATTCACCGCGACGTGCGCCCGGCGGACAGCAGCAGGAGGAGCGGCGGCGGCAGCCGACCAGGTAGATCTGGCATCGCCGCGCGGTGTGTGCGCCCCACGCCGAGGCCTTTTCCTTACGCTCTCCTCTCCGCTCGGCGGCGGCTCCTATCTCTCTCGGGGATTTCTGCCGCCGCCGCCGCCGCTTGCGAAAGGACCGAAGACAGTGGGAGGGACGGAGACGGAAGGACCTTTTTTTCTCCTCTCTTATACGGTGCGACTCCGCTTTTCCACATGCATCTACCACCACTTTCTTTCTACACGGCGATCTTTTTATTGCCCTTCGTCGCTCCACGCTTTATTGCCGTTCTCCCCCGGCTTATATACACGCCTCGCCGGAAAAACTGCTCCGTATACCCTCCGGCGCGCTTTCCGTAAGTCTGTCTCTCTGGCTTTTATCTGCTCCTTATCGCGGAGAGGTATACCTTCTCCTCCTTTATCCTGCGCGTCTACGACACTCCACTCTCGCGGCGGTGCGATCGGTCCTCGACCCGCGGACACGCGTTCGCCAGTACTTTACGTAAGTACCTCCGCTCCGATCGCGCAGCAAACGACGCAGGAGAGTTAAAGGGACGAATTTACGTTCCTTCGAGCGTTACATACTACTGCGTGTGTATGTGTGTGTGTGTTATGTACTTTACTTGTATACGAGCGACTGCGTCCCGACTCTCTTTCTCTCCGCGTACCACATTCGCACACAGGCACGGCGACGCACGGCTATATATGCACAGGAGAGGTGAAGCTGGCTCGCGCGAGAGGACCGTGATGTGGCTCGCTGCGTTTATCCAGGAGGCTTCGATGTACAACAAAAAAAAAGGCTCACCGATGTCGTCTCACGTGGAGAGCGTCCCGCTGTTGCTGCTGCTGCTGCTCCGCGCGCTGGGCTATGTATACACACAGACTCGCGGCGGCGCGCAAGGATAACAGAGCGGAGCGTACCTAACCTAAGCGGACACGTCCTGCGGCCGCTCGGAGTCTCGTCCTTTTTTATCCTCCTTTCACTGGAACATACGTCAGTACACTCGCGGCACCGTGATCTACACCGTATACACGCGAATCGAGCAGCCCCCGAGAGTCCGCACCGGGGACGATGTATGCATGCACCGTAAGGGCCGCGTGCGGGACTGCGCGCTCGGGGTGGCTGCGGCGCACGCTGCTCTGGCGGCGGCTCGGGAGACACTGACTCGCGGTGTCGAGGCGCGAGAGCCCGCGCGGCGAACGAACAGGTCGCGATCAGCGCGCGCACAGCGAATGAGGACAACGACTCCCCCCACCTGTCCCGCCGCCGGCGGCCGTCCGTGTGGCGAGGAGGCGTGTGTGCGGGTGTGTGCATGCGCGCACGGCGGAGGCAGCCAGCCACGAGACTCGCAGTCGCGGCGACGCTCGGTTTTTGAGGGCCGATCGCGCGACGAAAGGAGCCTCCGTTCGGCGGAGGGCGCGAGGTAAACGACCCCGCGGCACGCCACAGTCGCGCGCCACCGCGATTGCATGTGCACGCATCGTTTCGGCGACGCGACCCGCGGACCCCTTGTAACTGGCTGTATCTGCTCGGTGCACGCGAAGGTCCTGATTGGGGGAGCGGCTTTTCGACGGTTGTTTCGACGATCCCCGCGGATACGGGGTAGAACGGATAAGAAACGCTGCTGGAGAACGAAGCTAAGTGCATCTTTGAGAACTGTTATTGGTTAGAATGAGCGAGCGGCGGGGGTTGACCTTTGACTCGACCGATAGCACATGCGACGGACTTTCTAAAATTTTTATTTAGAACGATTTTCTATATTTTTTATTATTTCCAGTTTTGTACTGTATATAGATGTAATTTGTGCTTGTTTAACCTTTTTTCTTAGATATCGGAATGGATTTCTACCATCAGGAAGCTGGATCAAATAGAAGTTATATAAGGACTTGAGTGTGCAACAGTGTAGAGAAAATTTGTTTATAATATATATTTTTATATTTCATTAAAAAAGATTGTAAGCGAAGGATAATTTCTTTGCAAAGAAATTTTCTAGAAAGTATTAAATAAGTTCACTATTTTTATACGCGTGCACTGCAAATAGATGCAATAAATCGACTTAACAAAAAAAAAAATGCTTTTCTAATTAACATAAGTTTCGTGGCAAACAGTGAATTGAACAAGAACTGATAAAAATAAAAAATAAAAATTGCTAATGAAATATTAAATTTACAATATTTTTTGGTATTTTACTCTGCTCAGGTCGTCAGAAAAATTATTCAGAACATAATTGTTGAATATTGATTTTTTAACACGTGCTCTTATGGAAAGTGTAGATAAGGGTTTACAGAATTCGATTGCGTGAAGAAAATAGGCCTTCAACTTAGAATTTACAACAATATTAATTACTTAAAAATTTATTATTTCATATCATTTTATTTTATGGTTTAGGTCTATTTTAGACAAAACAATTTGTTAATTTTCCGTTGTAGGGGAGACCGGGGCATAACGGGCCGTGGGGCATAGTGGGCCACCTCGTTTCATTTGCTGTAAAACATATTTCTTAACAAGTCTCATTGAAAATAAAGCTATTTAAAAGAATATCATTATTACATTGATGTATTACTATATATATTTGTTCTATATAGTAATACAGCAATGTAAAAATGACTTGTTAAGAAATATCTTTTACAGCAAATGAAACATATTTAATAGGGTGGCCCACTATGCTCCGAAGGTTCACATTGCCCCACGGCCCGCTATGCCCCGCTCTCCCCTATTTAAAAACATATCTCCTTTATTATTAGAAAGTTTCCTTGTAACCTTCATAAATCTTATTGTAAGTACCTCTTCTTGTAAAATTTCACCGGAGATTCCTTAACAATATTTAATATTCTTTCATTAAATAATACTACAAATTTTTATTTTAATTTTTTAATTTTGACACATATATATTATAAATATATAAAACAACATTTTTATTACTCTTTTTTATTTTTAAATTTTGTTAAGGGGCTATGGAACCTATAGCCTTTTTCTTCACTTTTTAAGCTGCAAAAAAAAAGTATTAAATTAAAAATTATATTTACATTATATATT
>JAXIUT010016676.1:10092-20377 GCA_035586675.1 Eurytoma californica
CATTTCACATTTTTCCGATGAAGAAAAGCTCAATTCAAATTTGCCTCGAAGAAAAGCACTTTTCTTCGTCGCTAAATCGAAATGTGCTTTTCTTCGTTAGAAGCGGGGAGATGTTTTTGAGAGAAAATATTGTTCAATTGATCAGATTTCTTCAGGGAGATACATATAAAAATTGCGAGAAGTCCTTTCAATAATAATATAAAAATTAGTAAAACTTATACTATAAGCGATTAGTTACAATTCATATAGTAGAATTTGCTCAATGTTTATCAATTGTTACTGGTGTTACAGTAATAATTCAGGGAGGCTGGTCACCTCACATTTACAGTAGTCGATTCCATAATTTTTGCCGAAAATTTCAATCAGTGTTATTCTCTGTTCTATTATTCAGTTATTCTGGGTTACATGTTTTTCGTAAAGTAAAGTGCAAGTTCAAATTGAAGTTTGTAAATTTCTTACTCTTTTTTCAAAAAATTCAATCTATTAGAGGCCAATACATTTTCAGTCGACAAAGATAAATTTACATTTTTTTAAGTGATCGTTATCTCTTTTTTCTACCCAACAGATTTTCATAAGTAACTAAATATTTTTGTTGATTTCTAAATACATTATTATAAATTTAAATTTATTTTATATATTAGATCATTTTGTCGATTTTCTGGATCTTTTTTGAAAATATTGCGTCAGAAACAACATGAAACAGTATTTGCAATAAAAAAAGAAAGTTTTTCAAAAACTACTGAACCTCATTTGAAAAGATATATTAACGGCTCCCATAAGCGTTTAAAAAAATATCTGCTATTTTAACGAGAATAAATACCTCGGTGATAAATACGTGAATAAATACCCGATGTAATTCTGAAAAATATCAGTACGTCGACGAAATGCGAAAAGGCATAAATACTAAAATTTTTGTACCATTAACTTTCATTTTTCCCGGCGACCCCAACAAATTACCTTAAACGCAGAAATAAATAATAATGTTTACTCGGATAAATTACGGACACACCGTCTAATCGTATGCAAAGCTCGTTTTTGCGAAAAATGCAGATTAGCGTCTCCTACCACGCGGGATAATCCATCGCGGCGCCAAGAAAACGCTTGTTTGCGCGGTGCCGATTGATTTTTATCAAAAACCGTTTTTCAATTTAGATAATGCGCGCGCGTTTTATCCGCAGCTCGGCAATTCTATAACGAAATTCGCAACTTAGGCGCATTCACCGCAAACTCTGTAGTTAAAAACGGCGTTAAATCACGTCGATTATACGTCGATCGCGCGTCTGGCCAGGTGCACCATATACGTAGCAAATGGATCGGTATCAATCGATTAGCTCGATACCGTATCGCGGCCGAGACTTACACGTGCTCCCAGTCGGCCGTTCGGGTTCATAAAGCACCGGCAGTTCCCCCTACATCGCGAAAAAAGCGCCGCGTGTAAATGCGCACACGAGGCGCCAGACTAGTTCGGTGGATAGGTGCAGAGAACTGGTCCACTGCGATTGATCCGGCTGTCCGCTTCTGACCAATTAGCGGTACTTCGCGGGGGAATTTACGAGATTAGCAGGTGCCGAAACACTGGCGGGTGGGATGTTCTTTTTGACGATTGACCTTTTATGACGGACCTTAGTTATGACTGATTAATGTATACATCACTGCAGGTCATGTAGCGAATCATTTTCCCGTTGGAAATGTTCCGTAACACTTAATTTTATTCATTTTCATTTAAAATATTGCATAAATACTTATTTCATAATTATACGTTTTGTAAGAGGGGGTGACTTCACCTGTGAATTTTTTCTTCAGTCTCTTGTCTGTAATTTCGATCTTCACCGCATCTGTACGTTCTTCCGCACCTCGTGCTACGTCGACTGACATTACCAACGCCACGATGCTTCGTTCTCGTGTATTTCGGAGCTCAGCTGTGCTCGGATACGTGCTGAAAGGGAAATGCGAAAACTGCCTCGGCATCCTCTAAAATCTCACTCCCTAGGCATTTTACACTGTCAAATTTTCATATCATTCTCAGAAGACTAACAACAACAATTAAACTTTCGTATTTTCGGAAATTTTTTTATCCAACACGAGTTTCTAATAAATGCTATTTTTTGCAAATAATTTTTTCATGAAAGAGTTGATATAATTAAATTAAAAAAATCGAGTTGATATTTAAGATATCGATATGAATTGAAAACCCGATGACTTTTCGATTGTTATCAATGATCAATAGGTACATCAATATTGTCTATAATATCGAACGGTAGTCTCTTCTCTTGCCTACGAGATCTGAATCACTCTATTTGTCACACTCGTATGTAAACGGGGAGAATTGCGTTCGCCGTTAAAATATATTTGTATGCGCTTTTCGTTACTTATTTCTATTTTAATTATCTAAGAAATGTGATCTTAACTATTATTTTTCTTCTGTTACAGGTGAGTCAGCACATTACGAGTTTGATTGGGTGTCGTTAGAGTCGACGTGAGTAAAAATTACAAAAAGCATATACCCAAAGCAATTCGTAATTAATACACAAGAAGATTTACAATTGACACATTAACTACTATTTTACCGTTTCCAGAACCGCGAATGATCATTTTTCATCAATACAAACGACGTATATTCTATGAAACGTAAAATAGTAGTTAAGTTTAAAAATAGCCTTCCCGTTGATAGTTCTACATAAATTTTCAAGTATTTATTTTTAGAAGGACCTTAAATATAACAATGCTCTGCGACAAAATATATTTCTCGACGGAGTTAAATTAGTCAATCGAGACAATCAGTGCAATGCGCGCAAAGTGAAATCGAAATTGTTGACGGCGACTTCTCACGTTAAAATAGCAAATGCGCTGCGGCAAAGTGCAAAGCTGCAACGCATGCCGGCGGCAGAACCCATTGACCCAATACATCCGGCGCCGCGTGAATCCCAATTACTCGAATTCAAATATCGCGCGACCTACAAAAGCACGCGCGCACTCGCCCGACGAAAAATAAGCAATCCGAACTTAGCGCGCTCAGAGTACCTCTTCCTTCCAATTTAAACAAAAATATAAGTAAATAAATAAAAGTGGCACTTTTAATCGCATTCAAGGGTTTCGGGTTGATTCACGGAAAAACATAATCGTGTGTATCATGCTGCTTCGCGACGGATAAGATAATTTGTTGATAAACACGCTTGAATTGTCTATAAAAGAACGCAGGAATAGTCTACGAAAAAAGGGAAAAACTCCGATTTTTTTTTAAGTAGAAGCTGCCATTCTACCACTCGCTTGAGTTGCTTCGAGTTTACGGCCCATATATCTGTGGGAACAGCAGGAACAGACGATAATTTTTTACGCGTTCAAAGCTCCTCAAAAATGAAAGCTGCAAAATCTTGAGCTCTCGTAAATAAAAAGTGCGGCGAGCGCGGGAGAAACGCGAGAGCTGCGCCCACGGGGTAGAGGCTTCCGATTACCGAAATTCTATAAATCAAGCGTATTTATCGGGCGTATTATTCCGATTGCATCGGCGCTTTAATCGATAAGTCGGAAATTTTAATTGCGGCCTCGCGCGGGCGCGCGCCTTGATTTATTCGCCCTTTTACGCCCGGTATCGCGCGAAAATTATTACTGTGTTTGTCTTGAGGCGCCCGTGAAAGGAGAGAAAGAGAGACACGCACCGGCTGACCCTTTTAAAACACCTAAGTGGAAAAAATCCGCGTCTATCTCGTGTTGTTCCGTCAAGCCTTTTATCCCGATGCACAGCGCGCCTCTCTTTTATATAAAACCGTTCGCCAAGGAGTACAGTTTCGGAGGCGCAGCTCGCGCGATTTATACTGGTTTTTATCGCCGCTTCGCTCCTCCGCGCGACGCGAAATAAAAGAGGACGCGATCAATTTGCAGCGATGCTCGATCATCGGAGCGCCTATAAGGAGGAAAATCGCTCCGCCACCCCGCTCTCGTTTAACGACTAATTCAGCGCGTTAAGCTCGCATAAAGTGGCGAACCCTTTAATTACGGGATTACAAAAAAGCCGTTAAACTTCCCACTTACGTACACTCGAAATATAAAGGCGCTTTGTGTGCGCGCGCGCGCCTAGAGGCTCCCCCCGACGCGCGGGGCATAAATAACCGCATCGAGCCTTGAAGTCGCGGCGAAATTAAATTACCGTCTCGCCCGGGCGTGCGACTTCCGAAAACACTTTATAAACATTAATCCTTGGCTCGCGGGATAAAGCCGCGAGAAAGAAAGGAGGAGGCGGACGCAAAAAGCGCCGATAACACGTTCCGCGCGCGCGCGTATCAAGGCGAAGTCACGCTCGCGTTGATATATCGCGCGACGCGCCGCGAGGCAGGGGGAAAAAAAAAGAAGAGGAACGAGAGCAGGTATGTGCCGCGAAGGGGGTGGCGGGCATTGTGGGTGGCGCAAGGTCGTCCCCGCGGCGGCGAGCGACTTGTCTCGGGAGTTGCGACTCTCTTTCTTTCTTTTTTTTTTTGGGCGCCGCGTGAAATATAGTTCGACTCGGCGGTGTAAGTACCTTACCTCGGTGTCGCGGCAACAAAAATCGGGTAAACGCGGCTCGTTTTGGGCGGCGAACGAGTTCCCCGGACGGGGAAAGGACGAGAGGTTTGTTTTTACCTCTGGCGGGCAGGATAAATCTGACTCGCGGTAATGAGCTTAAGTGTTGTCTTTAAAACTTGATTTCGACGTGTTAATTGCGCAGTTACAGTTTTTATCGGTTTCTAATACACAGTGATTATTGTTTATTATATTTCAATATGTGTAGGAAACTATAGTGTTCTAAGAATTATTTTTTCACCTTTCGTTTTATTTTATTTATTAATCGGGTATTAACATAATAATAAAATGCATACAATACCAACAATATCAATAATATTTAAGTAGTTTATTATTCATTCATTTCTTAAAAGAATAAGTTGAAAGATAAAGTCAAAAGTAATTTTAGCTAAATTAAAGATAAATCTGCAATCTAGAATATTTTGAATTTTTCAATATATTTATATGGTTTTCCAAAATAACGACTTTGTTAATTTTTTCGTGCCAAATTGAAAAAATTTATTTTTACTTAAAGTAGGTACAAAACATTTCTTTTACTATTTCTATAACTTTTAATTCATAAAAGATTGTATGAAAACTTATAAAATCGGGTGTAATCTCACTTTTGAAAAAAAGTTGTTACTCGCAGATGCGACAGATTTTATTACCACATTACTTTAAGATATATGCTACATTTTATTTTTTCATGCAACATGAAATAAATTCATTTATTACAGATTTTGTCAAAAAATTGATGAGATTCCTTGACTCGACAAGGCCTAATCGACTCTCACAGACAACCAAATGCTTCTTATTATTATCCAAAAATAAATCTCGAACACGACTCCCTGATTTACGCGCGGCGCATCTCCGCTGGTGCTTTCACTCGTTTTATTGTGCACGTCTCGTACGGACAGACGTCCAAATGCATCGACTTTATCTTGTTAAATATGCGCGCGCGCATCGCCTGCCGAGCGACCGAGCACTTTGCGCTAAATTGTCAATTAGCCATTGTCGCTCGGACAGGCGGCATAAATAAGGCCGCGAGCAAAATATTTGTCGTTATTAATTTCCCGCGATTATAATCCATCGCGCGATTTGTCAAAATGGCTTACTTTTGTATAATTGTTAGGCTCGTTTATCATCGGTCCCGGCAATTTATGCGCGCGCGCGCGCACCTTATACTTAACCAATTTTTGTCGGCGGCCTCCCCCCTTTCCCGGGGACTTTAAACGGCGAGATAAAAAAAAAAGAGCGAGCATCTCGAATCTTCAAGAAAGTCCCGATCCTCTTTGATGGACTCGTTATCGAGCGCGTCGCCCGATGTGCGTGCACGCGCATTTAAACGAAAACTAGGTTAAAAAGCAACTTTCAATAAGCAATAAATAAGCCTGAAAATTGACTCGAAAAAAGGAGGAGGAGAACTCGCGCCATAAATCTCGCGGCGATCTCCGCTCGAAATTAATGACATCTTTTAGACACCATCAGGCTCGAATAAATAAAGTATCTCGTTAAAAGCGTCCGCGGCGCGATAGGCCGGGTAAAATCGCGCGTCCGCCCGGGAAGTAGGTAAAACGCGTGTAAAAGGCCGCCGAGGCAATTAATAAAAAAAGAGAGAGAAAAGCGGATGGAGGCACGAATTAAAGTCCATGAGATACGGCTCCAAGTGTCCCCCCCCCCTCCTGTTGCTCATTCATTAACGATCCGGTTGGTCCGCGCAATTTGTTTATCTCGCGCGCGCGCATAATGACTTCATTCGGACCGCGCGCCCGTTCGGCGATTTCATAAACGCCCGAAAAGCATAAGTAATCGTCGCGTTGAAGGTACCGTACAGACCGCGCGCGCGCTCTTGAGATCCCGGAGAGAGAAAAAAAGTGGTTTTGGAAGATCGCACCGGCTTTTAGTGGGATATCGCGGAGAAAAAATGCGGGTTTGTACAAAGTCGTCGATATCTTCTTTACTTTGCTTTCAAGCGATTGGGAGCCGATTAGAAAATTTGACTGCGAGAAACATTTGCTGTTTAAATGGGAACGCGTAAAAATTTATTTATAAAAGGAAATAGACTTTTTTTGTGATTCATAAGTGAATGTTTCTAAATTTTTTTCAAACAATATATATTTGAGAAATTTAAAGAATTGAAACAGCTATTACCTTTTCAATTAAATGATTAACGATCAGTTGCTGATCAGGTACTTATATCTACGGTATTGTTATAGTGAAAGACTTTTGACTTATAATAAATTACTCTTAACTTACGAATAAATACTCTTGATTTATGAGTAAGTGACTCTTTATTTATTGTACTTCCTTTTCAGTGTATCTATCTCTTTCTATTTTGCCGCATTATGACACACTTATACAGTCATGAAATTTTGTTGTTACACGTGTTTGAAATGTATGTAATTCCGATAAGCATTATCAGCTTTATTCATACTAGCACGTAATTTTAGAATTATTTTAATTTCCATCATACGTACATATTTTTAATTCAAAGTAACCTTGCAGGTATCCCTAATTATTTATCTATCCTCTATATTCTCTAATCTTCGGCTATCCTCTATAATATTCAACGCTAATAGTGATAAATTTAAATTAGTACATATGGAGTGTTAAACTTCATTCATTATTCGACTAATAAAAGCAATTAAAAAGAAATACGATATACTACTCCGCTTCCTGGAATAAAATGTTCCAGGATTAATTATGTAAGTTTCCTTGACAATTTATATAAATGCAAAATTAGTACAAAATTAATTACTTAATTTATCTTGTACTTAATTTGGCTTTTACACAAATTGTTTTTGAGACTCGCACAATCAATCGTGGAAAATTTTATAGTAGGAAGCGGAGTTGTGACGTATTTATTTATTTTTTTTTATTTTTATAATACAGAAATAAGTTAAAGTATAGTTTTACTTTCTATAATGGTTTCACGCAATATAGTAATATAATGCAATTATTAAAATGCAAATGATCTTGGAATCAAGTTTTCTAATCAACTTACTTCTATTGATAAAGTTATTCCATGCACTTGTATCTAAGATATAAATTTCTGCTAGTGCTTCGTGGTATCTTTATAGTCCTTCTACGTTACCAGAAGTGCACTTTAACGGCTACACATGTACAAAATATGCATTTGTGATATTTTAGGAATGCTACTTATCAAAAGGAATAAATTTCGTTACAAAATAAGTTAAATTTAGTCCGGTAACTTTTCATCACTATCGGATACTAGAAGTATCTATTAATAAAACATTCTAAATCAGGAAAATATACTTGCATCAATATTCAATCATGAACTACTTTAATTCTCTTTCGAATATTGCGCAATTAAGTAACTGATAAATTTCAAATAAAGAGGTACATTCCACAGACCCTCGACAATCTCAACTCGCGTATAATAACCGCACCCGAAATTTATGTTCCTGTCCAACAAGCCGAAATGAGTACCCACCCGCCGAGTCGATCTCGTAACTCTCCGAAAGTACCGCGACCGCGGAAACTGCGTCGCTGGTGCAGCGAGGCAAGGTCGCAAGAAAAAAAAAAGTCGAGCGCCGGCCGACGCGGCGCCTCCGTCCAGTCGCTATCGGACGGCATCGCGCCGTCGTCGGAAGGATGAAGAAAAAAAAAAGCAGGCGCGCGACGGGCAAAAAGCGCGCACCTGACGGCGCGGCGCCGCCGCGGAAAAAAGGCCGCGCGCTTGTCGCGTTTTAGGATCGCGCGGAGACACGACTGGGCGTCGCCCCGCGCGATTTATCGCGCGCTCGACAGATAAGGAGCCGCGCGCTGCCCGGCAGGTTGCTACCGTGCGCCCGCCGCTTATTAATGGCGAATTATTGGTGTCCTTTCGGCGAGTAAGACTAGTGCGCCTAC
The DNA here is from genome assembly GCA_035586675.1 of Eurytoma californica. Taxonomy (NCBI): domain Eukaryota; kingdom Metazoa; phylum Arthropoda; class Insecta; order Hymenoptera; family Eurytomidae; genus Eurytoma; species Eurytoma californica. The sequence continues at coordinate 18,499 of JAXIUT010016676.1, forward strand.
AGGGATCTAATCTGCGTGTGAATCGAAAATATCAGCCGGCTATCGAAACTAATAACATTGACAAATCTTGATGTAATAAAATTTGTCATTTTTTAAATCGAGAAAAGTTTATTATATATGCTGTAACATCGGTCAAGCTTCCTTGAAGCAAATAACTTGATATAGAGAAAATTTAGAAAGTAAATCTGAAGTAAATTAATAGCTATTCTATTCTAAATCAAATTCTAAAAAGTGATAGCACAATTTGTAAGGCAATTTATAAAAATTATTAATGAATAAAACTATTGACGTCAATTTAAAATTTAATGTAAATAAATTAAAAAAAAAAAAAAAAAAAAAAAAATGTTAGTCACCCTACACAACTAATAGTTAACATATCGTCCTAATTAGTCCTTCTGTCGGTATTTATCGACCTTTTAATGTTTTTGGCAGTGGACCTCTTGCATCTTTTTCAATCGCAGAATTACGGGAGTACTTTAATTCTAAAAATACGTCATAAATTATCTTACATTTTTTTTTAAATTATTAGAGTTATTTGTAGATTTCAGTTGCAGTGAATGTGGGTTTTGCAGTGACTATTATTTTACTTTGTATCGTTTAATAATCGGTAATTGAAAATTAAATGTCATGAAATAAAGTCGTTAAGTGGTAAAACGTGTAGTAGCATCGTGATTATTGTAATTGTCTAGTTTTGATTGATAAATTGATCTGTCTCTCGCAAAAAAGTAACTAATAGTATACAATTATAAAGTTATCCTCACCAACAAAGCTATTTGCCGGCCATTTATGCAAGGCTCGATGCATCGGGAACACCCGCGACATTTTTTCACACCTCATACGATGTATCGGAATGTAGCCGCGCGTTTTTTCAGTTGATCGATCCGACAGATTTTTTCTCCGGCCGTGCCATTTTCGGTGTTGCGAATCCTTTTTTCACGCGAATATCAAACGCGCGACACTTATTAATCGATCACGGAGTTAATTAATCATTATCGGTTCAATTCCACCGAGCGATAATGAAGCAAGTTTTTTCTGCGCGCTGAAAAACAAGTCGACGATTGTTGGTAGCCGATGGATTTTTACCGCGGTGGAAAAAAACGCGTGTTTCAGCGCGAGAATGCGATACGCTCGATTCCAAATGAAAAAAAAAATCACCGACCACTGACTGCGAACATTTCTATAGGCATCGAATGCAATTACCCTACGGCAATTTGTATAATTGTACAATAATTCATAACGACAATCTGTGCGTTATCCGTTGTTTTGTAACGCGACGCCTGTGTAAACTGGTGTAATAAAAAAAATTGTAATACAATACCTTGTGTCTCGCTTTTTATAAGCCTACGTGAAATATTGCAATTTAATATTATTATTAATCACAGCGATTTGTTAACAATTTTAAAATAATCCATTTATTTCAATATCTAATGAATATTCAAGGGCTCTAAAGAGATATTGCAATAATTATTTTCAAAACTCGATGCCTTTTTTTATACAAATCTATTAGCAATTTCGTAACAATCATTTTACATTATCCATCAACAACCAATTCAATGTAGTCCATCGAAAATTTCTTCAAATTAATTTTCAAAGTAAAGAGTTTAATGAAAAATGCTGTATTTACACGTAGAAAAAAGTTTAAAAAGAAAATTGCAATAGTCAATTTAACAGTTCTCACAGTCTGCCTGCTGGAAAAATTACAATATTTAACTTTTTTTTAAATTTACTAGAAATTTAAGAAATTTTATTATAGCTCTACACATTTTTATAAGAAACTAGTGCGATTTTTCCAAAAGCCCTTCTGCTGTGAGAACATTTAAATACTATTGCAATTTTCAGTAGAACTGTTTTCTCTGTATCCCTCATAATCTTCAAAATG
>JAXIUT010016695.1:0-20375 GCA_035586675.1 Eurytoma californica
AGTAGTATGAGTATTAGCTGTGGTCAGACACACCTTAACCGAACCACAAGCTCCTTAATCACAGTGTATTTTATTTCTCGCGACTTAGAAAATTTACACGAGTTGGACCGGCAGCGTCGAGATTATGCATAGCTTACCAGCTTATAATTAAGCGTAAAATTCATCAATGAAAACAAACGAGGCGTACACGTGGAATCCGATTTTCATGCGTGACTCACTGCAACACTGTCGCTAATCCCGGCGGGAGCCGCGGAAAGGTCACGGCATAGCGCGCGCGCCGTCTCATTTGAATAAAACGTAACGGTGCGAGCTCTTCCTTCGCGTGTTGAACTATTTATCCGATGATCGCTCCGCTGACCCGTTCAAGATTATGCGTGAGCCGCGGCGATTAAAAAGAGCCGATGATAACCAAAACGGCGCATTCTAGTACCCAGTTCCTAAATTAAAGCCGATTAAGCTAATAGTTTAGGACTAATGGAATGGAAATGAACGATTCGAGCTTTGAAAAAAAAATCAACCGGGTGAAAATCCCGGCGATTAATGTAAGTAATTTCAATACGAAGAAAGAATATTGAGATTAGATTGGCGTTTGAATTTATTTTCCTTTTATCGAAATAATATTAGGTATAGTCGCGTGTATAATTCAGGCAATGTGTTTTACGTTACGCTTGTTTGGTATTACCAATTCACAAAGCTTATTAGCTCAAATAACATTCGATTTGGCGAATGAACTGCGCAATTCGCCCGGACAAGTCGATTAATTCCACTGGTAGATTCTCCCGTTGCCTTCTTTATACCCGGGAAAAAAATGACGACGTTTACGGTCACGAGCGAAAAGAAATTCGTTTCGGAGCTCGCCCGGCGGTACATTAGGAAAGTGATCCGTAAATCCATTATTAATCGCAATAAGTGAGTTGAGGCATTATAATTTCGCGGTGGGGGTTCAGCGTTTACGGACTTGCGTGCGCTGCACCGACGGCTTGCCGAATTATTAAAGGGCAGTTCTAGTGCAATATTGATAAACTCATTCGACCGGGAAGTGACAGTGTACATCTGAAACTACACCCGCCGACCCCACCGACCCCACCGGCGCTTAAAGTTGACTCAGTCGGGGTAGAGTCCGATTTGTCGAATGTTTATTTGGTGCCCCGGCCAATTGGATACCTGGTGCGGGGTTAGGTCAGGTGATTCGGCTCTTTACTTTATGTCAGGGCGCGCTTTAAATTTTTGAATATTCTTAAAGTAAACAATCAATTATTCAATGTATTTATTGAGGTTGAAATACGATATTGTGTGGTTTTTTTCCGAAGTCAACAAAGCCGTATTTTTATAGTTTTAAAAGATACATTCAAGGGTTCTTGATAAAGACATACCATTTTTTTGTACTCTTTTAATAAAATTTAGAAAAATACTTAATTATCTCGTATTTCGATAAGGGCGTGTCTGACTATAGCCCACACTCGTACTACTGAACATGTACAGTTTTTACTGTAACTAGCGAAATCCAGTGTGCTTCGCACGCTCAACTATTTCATATACTTTTAATAAAATTAGAAAAATGCTGAATGTACTCGTGGCTCGATTAATGTATGGCTGACCACACCAATACTTGTACTACTGACAACGTAAATTTTCTACTGTAACTAGCAAAATCCAATGCATTTCATGTTCTCATTTTTTCGTACTCTTTTAATAATATTTATTAAAATATTTAATATTATTTGCTTTTGAAAACATTTATAAAAATACTGAATTATCTTGCGGGTCAATTAAGGCGTGTCTGATCGCCTTAGCGCAGCTAGCAGCTAACACTCATACTACTGACAAAGTAAACGAAACCGTACTTTTATAGTTTTAAAAGATATATTTGAAGGTTGTTGAAAATCGTAAAAATTATGACAACGTAATAAATTGTTTATCCATTTAAAACAATTTCTATGCATCAAAATGAAAAATGTGAATAATTATTTTAAATATTCAATTAAACTGTTTTCATAAATTCTAATTTTAATTTAATCAATCGATTCAAAATCCTGGATTAACATTAAGTAATGCGGGTAGAATATTGAATCCAATATTACGTAAGCATCAAAGTTCCGAACTTTCGAAAATTTAGAATGATCTAATATAGAAGCTCACTTTGTGCGGTATCAAAATTATGAAACTTACTGCCTCTAATTAATCGATGGATCGATGAATGAAAATTATTTAGATCACTTTAAAGAAAAATTATTTTTTACAGAACGAGAGATTATCTTTTACTTTATAAAAAAAACGTATATTTTACCAAAACTTTTTAGTACAACGTCGAGAAAACTGTGAAGTGTAAAAGCGTAAAAAAGGAAAATCCGAAAAAAGTGCGTATGTACATAACACGTGTCAGTTTGCCATAAATTGTATGAAAAATTAAAAAGCTATAGTTCGTTTAAGAATTTATAATACCGTTAAATTTGGTTTTCACGCTTGTGTGGCTCGTTGTATACGTTTATCCTTTTTTGGTTACTGCACTTTTTATAAAGTTCTCCCCATTGTTATAACTGCAATTCTCACTCGCATTGTTCTCCATTCTCTCCTGCAATCGCGTGATTTCTCGTTTTTCCCCCTCCTCCTTCTTTTTTTTTAAAGACCCCATCTGCCTTTTTCCTCCTTTGCTCTTATTTCGTACTTTTCTTCTATTTCCCTCGCTCTTGGCCGCTTCATGATCTACTACTTTTAGTCCACTTGTCGACTAATTGAATTGCTGGTCGGTCTGCGTAGCAGGAGCGGAATATTATGTCTGTTATGGTAAATTCTTCGCTTTTTCTCTGTGAAACACTCTTCATTAATAATGACCTAGTTCAAGTGTACTTTAAAAATGACGGTGTTGATAAAGGCCATATTTTTTTTGCTTTTTCTATTGCTTAAATGGACTGCACTATTTTTAAGATATAAAACTAATTGAAATACAATTTTTTAGATAAATTTTTATTAAAAGGATCCTATTAAATGGTTAATTTTGGAAATGCTTTATGGCTAAATCGTTATTCGTTTACCAATTGAGATTGTTTAATCGAATATATAATTTGATTTTTAAATTTCAATTACTATTGGGCTAATTTAACCCAGAATGTTATCGAATTGTAATGTAATTCAGTTAAATTTTTATAATCTAGTGCGGTATTCGTATAACTAATGCTCTGTTCAATATTCTCGCCAATATCATTATTCTCAAATAGCCATAAATGAATTCCCTTTGTTCCACTGAATGCACCTTCCAACTAAGAACCTGTAAAGATCGTTGGAGGAAATTAAAAAAAAAGGGACTGATAGCAGTTCTTATTTCCCGTGGGTACGAATAGAATTCACGGTATTAGCTTGCGCCGGACTTTAAGAATCCTACACTCATTGGAATCAGCCCTTTATTATTTTTCGTTCTCCGCTAAGCACCTTTTCAGAAATCTTTTGTGCCCACGATTACATTTTTCGTTGTTTTTAGCTCCGATTTCCGTCTCTGTGTCGAAACGCTCCGATCATTTGTAGGAAATCAAAGAGTATTTTTTTTCAACAATGGGGTTTTTTGTTAAAATAATCGTTTATTGGATTAAAGAATTTCTCTCTGTTCAATTGGACACAAAAGTTAATTAGTCCACTCTTTTTCCCTTCGTTCGAAGATCAGATTCTGTAACTTGATCATTTTAAATGAGATTCTATCTTTTTAATAGTAAGAATAAATATTTTTTTTACTTTTTCAACATATTTTTTAAACAATTTCTCATTTAGAGTAATTTTTAATTATAACCGCTACTTTACAATCAGAGTAATAAATTGAAAATAGGAAAAGTTCAGGTAATTTTCGCATAACGACTCGTATAAAATAGCTTGAAATCGTAACGCCAAGATGAAGTGCCGCTTCATTCTGATGAACGCGAAGAAAGGGGCAATTCTCCATTTTTCACGAGCGCGCGGTCCGCCGCATAAGATTAATCAGGCCGAAGGGGGGACTTTTACGCGTATTGGCGCGAGATAGCGAGAGACGACAGACACATCCTGGCCCCGTGTACAATCTTAATTTTAACGGTGGAATTATGCAAATGAAGCCGCTTTGCGCGGCCGCTTGATTAACGGGGCGCGCTCACGGCGCTGTTGTCGGTGCGTCACGTACGCGCCTTGACTGTCGGTGCAGAAGAGGAGGTGGAAAAAATTCATGCGACTCGATGCGCGTACATCCCGGCTGCTTTAAATTCATTGCTTTGACTATGCCATACCCGTAATGGCCAACTGCATAAGGATGCTGAAACATTTGTATGCGTCTTATTAGATCCTTCCGGGGATATGGCGACAGTTTTAAAACACTTATTTTTTTTATTCCTCCCTCCCGTTTCTTTTTATTATATTTCTTTCGTTAAAACGCGACACTTTTGTACGATCGGCTAGTAGCTTTTTTTATGCATTGTACAGTTGATAGAGCATACATGTTCAAAGTAAAAAAGAGAGGGATGTATTTCAAATTAAAACAGTTCTTTTGAGCAATATTCCAGTTTTAATTGGTGCAAGTGTATCCTTTTGAATAGAACGGAAATTGGAAAAAAATGAGAAGAAAAAATAAGAGCAGACGGCCGAGTAAACGTACATCCGAATATTTTCAAATTTCGATAGTGTTTCAGAACTGACAGATATTCGTACACATTTTTTGTAAAAATCGTTAAATTTAAAAGATTTTCAATCTTTTGTATTTTTTTTTTATTTAACTACATGCCATTCGATATATTCCCTTTTATTATACAATACTCAATATTTTCTTATAGAATGCTCGATAAACTGGAGGTAATGATAGCAAAACTAAAATTTAAAAAACCAATTTAATTTTTCTCATTTTTGAAGTTTGTAAGCTATTTTTCCGGCTACTATCGAGCGCCGAAGATGCAACAGTACAGGCCCCCCTTCGCGGAAGTACAAGGCAAACAAGCCAAAAGTATTTCTACGCAAAGTTGAGGGTGGTATAGCGCGCGAAAGGTTTCGAGCGGCGGGAAACTTATCAAGTATCGGCGCTAGACGAGCAATGCCGTTACTCCGACAAAAATCGGCATTCATTTAGATTCAGATTTGCTGCACTGCAGAAAGTTTCCGGATAAATAAGAACGACACGTAGCCGCCATTTTTCTTCGCTGAATTATGAATGTCGTTTCGCTGTTACGTAACTGCGATAAATTTTTCAAATTCAAGTTTCGCTTTTGTACACGCGGACTTTATTATATTTACTTTTTATATTACTTCGTAGAAAGGATGTGCCTTTAAAAGGTATACTCGTTCACTTATTTTCTTTAATCTGCGTACCTGCGGTAATTTATGTACTGTTATTATAAGAGTTTATTAAATTAATTAAATTAATAATACCGTAGTTAAGGATAACCGGGATCACTTTTAATGTTTTTTTTAAAATGAGCTTAAGAAAAGAGAAGTTAATGAAACCTTCCAGTCATGAATTTTTTTCTTGCGCGAAAAAATTCTAAAAAAATGTCCACAAGATGTACGATAATTTTTTAGTCAGTTTTTGAATGAATTAAAAAAGATGTACATTCCAGTGAACATTGGTTCTGAAAGGGTTAACTAGATCGCATAAGAAAGATTATATATATTAAATTTAAATGCAGGAATTTTTAATAGTACTTATAATTATTGTTTTTTTTTTGTTGCAGGTAATTTTTCCAAATTAAGTTTGCATGAATTCTCTCACGCCCAACTTACGTAAGTGACCCACAGCTAAAACATATATTTATCGTACTAACAGCAGTCGCTTCAAAAAAAAGCAACTGCGGATTATTAATGACGCTCTTCAAACGGAAGTAACCAGGAGTTATTAACGGAATTCACTAATCTCCGATAATGAAATTTAAATTAACTTAGCCATAATTTAAAATTCATAATATTAAAGCGTTGGCTAAAATTACCCCGAGAGTTGGTTTCGCGGAATTTACGATCGAGCAACGCCGTGCTTTTTGCATCGATAGTAGCGAGACTCCCCGTATTAATTGCAATATTAATCACCGCCATTTATCACCCGAATTCGGTGGGATGGGTTGTACAGCTACGCGTGGCCAAGTTTTGACGACGCGGCCGCCTCTCTTTTGCCGCCGACCTCGGCGGAGAAAGGAAGCCGCGAGATTTAAAAGAGCTCTAAAAGCGCCAGTTGAATCGTGAAAAAGCCGCGAGGTTTAGAGATAATCTTCGAGGAAATTAGTTAAAGAGAGCACAAAGCGGGCGTTATTCAGGAAATAACGTGGAAGTGTGAAAGAAAATTTTTTAGCAAAGGCGAGTTCTTTATGGCTCTAATTAAAAGGTCTTAGAATTGAATTTCATTTGAAATTTTTATACTCGATAAAACGTGAAAAGCGAGATTAAAAATTGTGTATATACTTTTAGCGGCTTAAATTATACTTATTGCACGTTTCGGAGATTTTTAAAATAATTTTATTTTCAGCCATAAACGCTGTAAAAAAATGCAAAGAGGAAGTAGAGCATTCGACGTAATTTTCTGAAAAAAAAAAATTCTCTATTAAATCTGTGATGGAGATACGACCTATCTCAGTTGAATCTGGGTGATTTGCGGTCATTTCACTCATATTCCGCGATGATCTTAATGAAACGATTTTAGGCGCTAGGAGTCACGCTACGGAAAAAATTGACGCGGCCACTTTAGTTCCCCCCAGTTTTTATCTTATCTCTACTTCGACGGCTCAACTAACCACTATTAATTCGTAAATTATGCACGAAAGTAAAAAAAAATCTTTAATTTAGTCATACGAAAAATCAAGAATTGGCTCGCGTTCGTAAACTAAGCGAAATGCTTTATTCCCGAATGTTTATGGCCGAGCGAGCAAATTAACTTGTCCGGAGAGTTTCCGAAATGACTTTTAATTTCGGGACACTTTGTTATTTGACGGTCCTTAAGCTCAAGGCCTAGTGGGTTAAAAAAAATTGGGCAAAAAACATAATAGCCAGGGTGAAAGAAGAGAATTCCGCGCTCACCCTCGGTTGGCAGTGCGCGCGTTCTAGCGCGACCAAACCGAATTACGCTCGTAAAATCGAAGAATGAAAAGGGTAGAGGAGGTTCCGCTGGAACGTGCTGAGAGAAAAAGAGGAGACTACAGCCGGTCCTTTGAAAAGAACCTGGATGGCACAGCGAAAAGAGTACTTTACAAAAGTAAAAAAAAAATATAGAAAAATCACTACTGCGATGCAATGTATGTAATATTTATTTATTGTACTTAACTCAAGGTTTCGTTAAATAATGCAAAAATTTTGTTCGAAATAAAACTTTAATCATTGCCGATGTATTTTACACGAAATTGTAACTAATTTATTTTAAATCGATTTACAAAAATGTAACATGTAACTTGTAAAATATTTTGCTTATTAAGAAATATTTTTCTATAACTTAACATCCGTAATTATGAAGATTCATTTATTTATAAAAAATAGAGAACCTATTTTTAAGCAACACTTTTTTCATCTTTTTACTCACGCTTACCTTCAATCGAAACGAGTTATAGATTTCCAATAGTATTCCACGAATTAAAGTTTACATTCGCTGTATTAATCAATTTCTTTCATTTAACAAGAAAAAATTTAGTTTCATAAAACATTTCATTGACTATATGAGTTACGATGTTTTTGTTAAATGCTAGTTAATTGCTACTCTGAATAAAATTTAAAAAATATAACAATTGTACTATAGACATTTCCTGCTAATATAATTCAGATTTTACAAGAATGATTATATTATCAGTAAAAATATTCTATTAAATCTTCGTATAAATTTTTTTTTTCTCAGTGCTAGCGAATTTATTTATTTACGAGATGCAATCAACTGAAAATTTACCTGTGATCCTTGCAAAAAGTTCATTAAAATGTCAATTAAATTGCATTCAATTTTAAAAGTGCATGTGCTTATACAAACTTTTCAATATTGTTCTGAAATAAAATACAGTGAAATCTGATAAAATCAACAGAAACCGATGTGTCTAATATCGAAGTGATGCATACGTTTCATTAACAGAGTGATAAACAAAAGCTCAATCTAATAGAAGTAAACTTAATCAACTGATGCATTTTTCACCTCAAATAAACATTTGCTTTGATAATAAAATAGATAAAAGTGAAATGTTCGCTCAAGTTCTTCGCCTACTTTTATTTTATGAAATTAAAAAATAAATAAAAGCATACTCAGTTTTAAATGTTAAATATTTTATAATTAAATAATTAGATTTTTCAAACACGATGTATAGATTTGTATTGCAGTACGTAGGAACTTTTATAAAATATAACAACAAGAAATCTGCAATCAGAACATGACAGATTTATTAACTCTGGATTCAAAAGAAGTAAAAAAACTTGCTATTACAACTCGAAATCGATAGAAATAAATAAAGCTTGAGTGAAAAGAAGTGAGAACTATTGGAACTCATTTTCCGCGCGTACTTTATTTTCTTGCTCCGGATTCGTTTTTTATCTCTTGAAAATTTCGCGCTAGTTAGAAAGTAGTTGAACATGTTCCCTCTAAGAAAAAAAATTAGGTTGGGATGCGCCCAGCAGCGCCCGTGGAAGCCCAGGATCACTTCTCGTGCTCTCCACTCTATCGATTTCCTCGGTAGCCTTCTATCTTTACGCCAGCGGGAAATCTACTTTATAAGATAAAGGCGGCAGTCTGAGCGTTCGCATGGGAGAAGCCACAATATCTCCGGCTCAATTCGGAGATGGGTAATCGTCTGCAACGAGAGAGGCGCCAGCAATCTAAACCTGTCCCTCCGCGTATACCAATGTTTTCCGAAAGCTGGCCTTTGAATGAAGATTTGACGTTCTGGCGGAGCTTGCGACCAGCAGGGGGAGCTTTTCCTGATTCTTTCAAACGGGCGATGAAATTTTTCGGGCTACTTAAGCGACGCTTTTAATAAATTGAATATTGTCCCCCGGCCTCGAAATTGCACGATATTTTATTTTTTATTTTATGGAATAAGACCTCCTGCTCGTACGGTAAAGATAAATGGAGATTGAATGAATTAGGAAAATTGTTTTTTATGAAAGTCCAAGACAAATGTGAGCAAATTAATTTTCTAATCAAGCTGAAAAATTTTGATTTGATCAAATTAAATTAGGTGTTTAAATATAATATTTGAAATGAAATGAAATCCCTTTATAAAAAATCTATGGCCTTTTATATTATTATAAACAATAATAATATGTATTATTATTGTTTATTTTACAGTAACCTACAAACAGTATCTTCGCATACTGTTAAAAAAAAGATTTTGTAAAAAATACAAATTTTTATATCTAACGAAATATTAATATTTAGAATCTTATTTTTATTATTTCGAAACACTTGTTACTTATCTAATATATTTCTGAATTTTTTTTAAATTTCTTATACTTATTTTAAAAGTTATTGCAAAAATACAAAAAATATTAGTATATATGTGTGTACATACGCAAGAAGAGATTAAAGAAATGATGAATAAAAGAAGTTGTCGATTTATCGAAAAATATTTACCGACAATTACTGCCAACAAATAAGTGCGAGGCCACTTTCTTTTTTTTATCCTCGCGCTTCAACACCCGACACTTTAGTAAGGCTGCATTAAATGCAATTTTTACCTGCACCCAGCGCCTATGCGCTACATACTCCCTTTTTTTCTCTCGCCGCCCCCGGCGCTGTCTCATTAACTTAACGCCCGTCAAAGACTTTTTCCACTAACTGCGCTAACATCCGTCCCTCTCGATGTCATCCCTACGTCCTGTCCCCCACTTCTTTTTGCCTATCGTACACGAGAAAGGCACGGTCGAAGTAATATCGTCCCGGCTCGTTTAATAGATAGCTCGCGCTCTCTCCCCCCCTCTCCCTCTCCCGCTCTCTTTCTCTCCCGCTCGAGCAAAGTGTTTAATTAAAAGACGAAGACGCCGACGCTGCGACGGAGGATACCGCGCCCTCCCCTCGCTAAGGCGGTGCGTGAGAGAACACCGGGATACTCGTCGAAACTTTCAAGTCATTATCGGTTTTGTAAGTAATTTTACGGCGACGCCGCGAGGATTGAAAGGACGAGGGGGGACATTCTTCCGGGCGACCTCGAGCGAACGACCGAGGGACGGAGACGGATAGTTCGCACGGACGGACGAGGCAGGAGGTGGAGGGCAAAAAAGAGTTGCAGAAAGAGAAAAGAAGAATGGCGGCGAAGATGCCATTTGCTTGGAATAATTAACTTCCTTTGATAGCGCAAAATGCTGGCCGATGCCTCCTAAGGGATTGCTCCATAAAGCTGCTCCGGAGAAACTCGTAATGTCGCCTTCGTCATAATTGTACCGGACTTCCTCCGGCTCACTCGTACTCTTAACATTTTTTCTTCGCCCTTTGTCATCTTCCTTTATTGCTGTATCATTTTACATGGACTGTTGATTGAGTGGCTAAACTGCACTACTGAGAATTAAATATTAATGCGAGAGTGACTTTAGAGAGCGCGGGCTATATTTAGTCATGAATAATGTTAAACAATTCTTTTACAGCGTAAAATACACCTGCTTTTCGTTTTCGTTTTCTAAAAGTATTTTTTACGAAAAACTGAATACTAAATATTTTCATTATCAATTTAATACATTTAGAAATTTACTGAATAGACGAAACACCAGTTTTAACTATTAAAATGTATTATACATTGATTTAGCAGTGTAAATAGAGTCCTTTGAACAAAAAATTTATATATAAAACAACGTTTACGGTTATATGTAGTTTTTGTTTTGCGAGCACTGGGCGTTATGAAAGGTATATGGATATACTAGCGTAACAGTGAGTGTAAAAAATTTAATTAAAAAAGATTGTGGGAGCAATTTTTATTACTTCAAAGGAAAATTAATAAAATGAAGTATCGTATTATTAAAAACTACGAGAATCTTGTACGATTGGCTGAAACTTTAATTACTATTGTTAGAAACAAAGAGGTTACTTTTTCTACTTTAAAAGATAAAAGCCAGATTGCAAGTAGAATTTAAGAAAAGTTCTAGAGCTTTTCTTTGATAATGATATGTTTTTCTGTCATTTTGAATCACATATCTGCAGATTTTTCAGATAACACCAAATTTTTAGAAAATCATGTACTCTATGCTCTTTTTATTCACGATATATGGTAAGCACTCAAAAAAACAACGATACTGTCAGTATGTAACATAGTTAAAAATGTGTGAATTTTTAGTTTTATATCGATAACTAGACTGAAGAGATCTGTATAAAAAGTTAATTTTCATCGCATAATTGTTTATTTGAACACGTTGAAAAATGTTTTGAGGTGTAAGCTGAAGAATATTAGATTTTTAGCACCACATTTTATCTTAAACAGCATTTAAGCAAGTGGTACCCGCGGTATCCGTATCCCCATCGTTATATCATTATATTGTTACTTCGTCAAGATACCTTCCCGACGTAGACGGGCCAGTGTACAGAGTATTTTTTCCTCCAGCGACGACGTGAAAAGTAATATTCATGAAGTTATTGCGGGCTCTTACAATATTAATAAAGTGCACGTAATAATGTGATCTCGAGGCATTAACCAAATACGCTTAATGAGATATTATACGAGATTTGAGCCTCCTCGGTTTCTTCCACATTTTCGTGGAAATTCTATCAAGCGAACATTTTTTCTCCCCCTCACTTAAGGAGTTAACCCACTTTTTAAGGTCTTCTGTCCCCACGGCGAATAAAACGTTTTAACGTCTCCTCAACCTTCTTCATATTTGCACAACATCTTGTATAGATATACATGTGTACACGCAAAATTGGGTCCGCTTCCGGAGCCGGAAATTACAGCTTGCGGTGTCGTCCGGAAATTCGCGAACGAACCTCCGTAATAGTAATAAGCTGGTCATGCGCAAGTCTTCCGCCTCTCCTACTCTCTTACCCCCTCTCTCTTTCTCTTTCTCTCTTCCTCTTGCTCTATATACTTTCTCTTCCTCTTCGTCCATCCTTTGGTCTACCTCACCACGTCTACCTCATTCTGTCTTTTTTCTTGCAGTATAGTTTCTATCCTGCAGATGCCTTTACTTGCACTGGCTGAAAAGCTCATGTGCAATATAATCACACACTTTTAAGTAGTATTTCTCATTCGATAAATTATCAAAAAATATAGGAGCTTTGTTGAAGACCAACGATGTGCCCTGACTTACAGGTACAGAGACGGCTATTTCGTTTGAAAATTATTTAATTTATTAATTCTTAAATTTTTTTTATACATATGTTTATCAATAACAAGGAAAAAATAAACTTGTAGATGCAACATTTTACACAGTAGATTTAGCTGTAAAATATCATCTGTAACAACTTGAAAGCTTTAAAGCTTTAAAGCTTTAAAGAAATGTATAATTTATGTTTGAAATGTAGAATTAGCATTTTAGAAATATAAAGTCAACATTATGGTTGTTGTTTTTACTGGTTTTGCAATACTATTTTTACTTTTTTCTACAATCGATTGTAAATTTTACTAATACGAAACAGTTAGGTTTGCTATCTCTCGATCTTTATCACTTTGTCTTTCTCTCTTGCAGTATCGTTTCCACTCTGCAGGTGCCTATACTTGCACTCGCCAAAAAGCTGCACAATATAATCACATACTCATAAGTAGTATTTCTCATTCGTGCCAGTACTTCCCGCACGTGAGCAACATAACTTTGTCTATGAAAACTATGAAAACTTAAGCGGCGCCGGGGCCAAAGTTCATTTCGGCTTAGGTTGCGGAAGCGGAAGCGGGCCATGTAGGTGGACATCCATAATCGGAAGTATGCTTGTGTATACTGCGAACATTGATAATGCAGGCCGTCAGGTCGATATCCCTAAAGCGTTCTGACGTAAGTGGCTTGATACTTATGAAAATATACGAGTTTACTCGTAATCGTTAGTCCGGCTCGGGCTTTGAATTGCAATAATTACGGTGAATTATTAACGCGAGTTTTATGGTTGGATATTTAGGTTATGGAATTATCAAAATTCTTATCCACTTCGACAATAATGAAATGATATTAAGGTTATTTTGCGCATGAACCGCGGCATAAATATTAATGGCCCGCTGTCAATTATGTAACTTGGTTTACTAAACGTAAAAACCTAATGTTCATTTCTGTAAATAAAATGAAAAGAAAACTTTTGTATATTGTACGAATTGATTCTTTAAATCTTTAAAAAAAACTTTTATTCGAATTTATCTTCTTGTTATCTGTTTTTAAAAGGTATAAAAAACAAACGTATTCAATTCTCTAACCGCATTGAAACGGATGCAATAAAGCGGTGTCTACCGAAATCACCTACCAATTTTTCCTTTTACATTCTATCAAATTAAAAAAAGAAAAAATCACGTCAAACCCCCTATTCTCTGCGACTTTCCCATAAACTTGAAAAGATTCAGCATACGTTTTTTAGATTCAAGTCTTTCAAAATTAAACAATGCACTGGTTGGTTCTTTTTAGTCGATCTTTTTACATCTCGATATATCGATTTTATACTACACGCTTGTAAATAAATAAAATTGATAAGATAGTTAAAAAATTTTAGTTAAAACATACAAAATGAAATTGCTATGACGAGATAACTGTAGTGCATATTATTTGCATAATAAGTAAGTTTGATACGCACGCAGGGTCAAGATGAAAACTGTAAGGAATTCGAAGAGAGGAATGACGGAATAACCGCATTGACTTTCGGGCGAGCCGCAGCAAAAGTTAGACAACCGTCAGCGGAGGAAACTGGCTGGGGTAGTTTACGACGGTGGCCAAGCTTACGCACATCGCAATCACTCGCGCAACTGGAGCTGCGCCGCGAAATTTGCATACTCCTCTAGCTTTACAACCGACAATGGGTCCTAGCGGTGCAAAGAACGTTATATGACCGAACACTACCGCTGGGACAAATATCTGCTGTTGTCGCATTCTTCTTTCCCCTAACTGCAGTAGTTGATGCGCGAACCTGCCGAAACGGTCTATGGAATCTCGATTGGATTGAATTTTGTTTACTCTAAAGCGAATTTTTAGCCCAATTTGAATCATCTCTTAAACAAAAAACATTTAAAAAAGCGATTAGATTGGTTAATGACTAAATATCCGGTTGGATGGTGCTAACATTCAAAATTTGTTGATGAGAATTTTGAATTTCAATTTGAATAATTAATGAATGTTGCGGGATTTTGTTAAGATAATGCGAAAAAATTAGGCGCACGAAATGCAATGGATTTTACTAGTAATATTAAAAATTTAACACATAAATATTACAGAGGTAATGAGAGGTGACGATATTTACGTTGATCCTGGTCGATTTTGAATTATGCGTTTGTTTGTTACATTTTGCTCATTTTCAAAAGTAAACATCTTCTATATGAAAAGTAGACTGTAAGAGATAAAAAATATTATTTAGATATGAAGCAGTAAAAATGTTGAAGAACTCTCGAGGTTAAATTTATTGTTATGCAATTTAATTTTTGTATCACCAGATTTCTACTGCTGCATGAACTGTGTTGTTGAAATTTAATTAAGCGATTTTATTCAAATTTAATTTTCTGTTTATTACTTTAAATTATATTACATGCGATTAAAATGAATCATTTTATATAGGTCAATTAAATAAGAATTTAATTACGAATAATAATAATAAATAATATTTTCTTCACTTCCAACTTTTTACAAAAGGACCATAATTAATTAAAATCACAATTTCATTGCACGCACATTCGTTCATACTTTTACAGTTCAATTTGATTATGGATCCCTTACGAGTTGCCCAAAAATTGCGGTGTGGTCATTCCATGATATTTGTACACTAAAAGCTTTCGTAATAATTCGGCGGCCATAGCCTCGCGCCCAAAACACATCCGTCACTTGCCTGTAGAATAAATGAACTGCCGAACAAGGTATATAAGTATGGAGTTAACCGTTTCATAAACATCCAAGCGAACGTATATTATGTGAATGGAGTCGTGTGCACCTGCGCGGCGGGTCGTGCTAATCTTATGCTGGTAAACTTGAAAGCGCACGTCGTGTTTGAAACGTACACACCGCCACGAGGAGGCTTTTGATTGACGCACTTGATTCTCTCAACTACGGTAGCTGTAATTAAACACGTTGTATCGCCGCTGAATCAATGCTGATCTATTATATACCTACTTAATTTCCTGGATCAATACGCGGCGCATGCAAAACGATCTGTCATTGATGCCCTCGCTATTGAGAGCTTGCGGAAAGAAGCATTGCTGTCGTTACTTTAATGACTATTGAAGTGATTATTAGGCGAACGGCAGTATTCAAATACAGACGGTCGATTTAAGGTGTCAAAAAATAACATGGAGATATGATTCCTTCTCAAAGTTTCAGCCTGCTACTTTTTTAAACCCTCTGTGGAATATGAAGAATAATAATAATTCTTATAAATAATAATAATTATCAATATGATAAATGATAAAAGAATAATGGTGCTTCTTTCAAGACCAATGCTCCAATTGCTCTGATATAGTACCACATACAGAACGTGGGTTCCCTTTGAAGATCGTTTAATTTGTTAACTTCTAAATTTTTGTTACAAATTGTATAATGAGCTATATTTATCATCTTCAAATTTTGTATCTAATTAGTAACATAAAACTGTCCTATAAATTTCGTTATGATAATGTGACTAATTTCCATTTCTAGTTAATATTTATTTATTTACAGTGATAAGTGCGCAACTAATTAGAAATTAGTGAAATTTGGAAGAAATTTAGAAAGTGTTAGTTATTATTCCCACGAGTTCCAGAGACCTTCAAATAATCAAATGATAAAACATTATAATTGATTTTCTTACGATTGACTTTATAGCTTTCAGAAAATCTTAATTGCATAATTAAACGACTTTCATCGAACCGGTCCGTAATTTATAATCACAATTAAAGTATTAGGGATAGACCGTTGTGTGTAATCTACGCCGTCTCCGAGTTGGGAAAATGATATTGCTCACTTGGAGAGTAGAATTGCGGAATCCTTTAGATCGCAACGACGATAATTGATGAATAGTAATTACCCGCTTAAGCCTTGACTGGCATATAACTGCTTTGCGACTCTCTTCATCCCATTCAAGACCCCGAGTTTTCAATAATGAAAGTTGTTAAAGACGTGTACTTTATAGCTCATTAATTATCTAATTAATAATCTCCTAAAAGTCGTACCGCGATTAACAGTATTACAGGAGAGGATATCAGTAGTTGACGTCAATCAATTATGTAAAAATTAAATTGTAATGTTTATTTGTAAAAAAATTAAATAAATAAATATCTCGTGAAATTTAATCAATTTTATTATAATAAATAATGATATCTAAATTTTATGCAAATATTCTTTTTGAAGGATTTAGATGTTATGTCTGACTTCATACTGATATATTCTACTGGATTTTCAAACGTATTTTTTAGGCAATTCTTTAATCCTATGTATCACGTAAACGTGGTTTGGGTTTTAGCTTTGGCGAATCAATCAGATAAATCAATCAATCAATTTCTCTCGAAGTGAGCAGTGCGCTGTATGTACTTTATCTAAATTATTCTCTCGTGTATGTATTTCAACCAGAAATTCGTCGAAAGAAATGCTTGCGCTGAAATTCAAATTTGAAATTATTCCAAAATTAAATTATAGTAATGCCATTCTTCTTTTCAATAAGTAACGTCTTTCATTTAATACTATAACATAAAGTAAAAATTACACTGATAAAATTTTGCTTATTTCACCAATGGATAAAATTCATAACTTTCATAATTCAAAAATGAATTTATTTATTTTTTGAGGCTTTGTAATCTTTTTTTAGGTAACTTTTTACTTAATATATGCATAGTAAAATGTACAAAGGCTTCTGTTTTAAAAATTTTGAGAATATAAACAGGATCTGGTTATATGCAAAGGGTGACTTCTAATTATGAAATGGCTTTCTTAAATTTTAGTTACTTTAGATTAACTATTTTACTTACAAATACTGGTCTGAAATCAATTTGTGGTAAAATTTATTCTTTATTGGCGTTGGTGATAAATTTATTTTAAACCAAAGTTCTATAAATCTCCCTTGTCATCAATTATGTACGTAACCTTAGGGTGGATGACTACATAAAAAATTAGCAAAAGCAGCTTTAATGATAAAGTGAAAAAAACGAACCTTTTTTAGGCCATTAATATTTTCTCACTTCGCCTACCCACACTCACTGTCCATACATAATAGGTCGTTAGTGAATTATTTAATGTGCGTAGCCTTTAACAATGACTTTTATAATTTTGGTAATATTTCTTCTATATGTAGGTATTACTTTGAAAAGAGCAATATTTTTGTTCATTATTAAATAAAATTAAAGCTTACACCTTTGGGTAATGGACCTACTAATATCGAATTAAAAGGTTTTTATTATTTCATCGATGAAATTGTTAAAATGAAATATTAATAAAGCAATTTTAAACTGGTATTATCATGTGTGCTTTCAATCAAACGGAAAATAATTTTAAAAACAAAATTTCAACCATATCGCAAAAATAATTCATATATATACAAATTCATATATATACCCTTAGGATCAGATAACTGAACTGTATTTTCTGAAAATAACACTGAAGAAAAATGATCAAAATTTCGAAATTCTCATTTCTCTATTACTATCTTTTTTACACCATTCATTCTACGCAAACGAACCCAATCGCAAATTAAAACTCCCAAAATTGTCCTTATCAGCGCTAAGGTATCGCGCATATCTCAGCGCACCGTCGAATTTAATGCGAATTCTGTTTCCGAGCAAACCCGTGCGCGAGTGCAGGCGGAAGCGCGCGGCGAAGGGTCCGCGGCCACACCCCTCACGTTACACCTATACGTCATTTCCCTCTGTGCTCGCGCGCGCGTGGGACAAGCGTAAATCTCTTTACGGCGCCTGCACGCCTCATCCGACGCGCGCGACCCAATCATCCGGGCGCGCGCGTGTACCCTGCGTCGCGCCGCGCGCCGTGCATAGTTGTGCCCGCTGCGAAGGAGCCACGCGGAACTTGCCTCATTGTTACTTAAGAGTTTCGAGGTGCCCGGGACACTCGCCATCGCCCCACGCGAAAAGCTCCGTACATGATATATATGTACGTAGGATATATAAGATGTATATACGTATATAGGATATGTAGACTGAAAGAATTCTCTCGTAAAAATTACGTAATCGTGGGACGGTTTGCCACTCTGGAAATTTTTACGGGAAAATCATTGAAAATTTTATCCGGAGCTTGCACGATACGAAAAGCTCCGCAAAAATTACGAAGCTTATCTCGTAAAAAATTACGGAGTTTTTCCTGTGGAAATTACGAAGCTTTTCACGTAAAAATTACGGAGCTTTTCGAATCGTGCAAGCTCAGGATAAAATTTACAATGATTTTCTCGTAAAAACTGCCAAGATGGCAAACCGTCCCACGATTATCTATTTTCCCGTAATTTTTATGGGAAAATTCATTTGGTGTATATGTGTATATAAGGAAAATACGGTGTATACGTATAGGGACGTAAAAATTTGGAGTATGCCGCCCGCTTCGAGCGCGCGGATTTGGAATTTCAAAAAATGCCCTGGGATTTGAGAATAACTGTATGAGGAGGGAGGTGTCGGCTATGCGGGGCTGCGCAAGTTTTCTCATCGCGCTCGGTTCAGCGGTCGTGAAAAACTGCGGTGGCCTTTTAAGAACGGCGTTTTCAAAGATATTATAAATTTTAGAAAGGAGACCGAACGGAAAAGTCGTTTTATTGGGTTTATATAGAGAAAGTTTTAGAGCGCTTTTTTGAAGGCGCTTTAATGTACCCGCGTATCTCCATTAGCAGTGAAAAGCATATTAAAGAAATCATACTTAAGCTTTGAACTCGAACGAAGTAGTGCTAAAGGTTTCGCACTTTCGATTCGAGCTTCTATTTTTCTTGCTTTACTTTGCATTTTCAGTAATTTCACAAATTATTTAATTTTTAAATGATGAATGATCGATTGACCATTTCACTCTCTAAAGTTTAATTAATGAAAAACCACAGCTACAATTATAGTAAAAATTGCTTCACTAATCACTAAATGGTGGAGCTCTTTTCACTAATTTTTAATTAAACTTCACTAATTATAGTAGTTTTTTACTAATTCAACTTTAGATGACAGTAACAATATTAGAAAGATAGAGAAAGAAAGAAACAGTCTTTGTCTTATAAAGAATTTAAACACTGTAAATGCTACCCGAGTAAACACTGACACTATTATTTATGAATATCCCTAATAATACAAGAAAAAAACTTTTCTGTTTTAAATTTTTTAAAAATTTCAACTAAGTCAAACGTTAAAGAAATGTAAAATTATTGTCGAAATCTTTCAATTTTTTTTTAAGGTTGTAAAACTATCGTAAAATTTTTAAAGGGCGTATAATTGTTGTATGCAAAATATTGTAAAATTTGATCAACGTTATAGATACACATAAAATTTTCCGTAAATTTTCGTTAAAATCCGTAAAACACAATACTGTTGATTTAACATTACTAAAGTCTTTGTTTCTCAAGCACTAAAATATTGAAATGCAGGAAAAGTTAGTTAAAATCCCTTTACCGAAACCCAGTAACAGTTAGTAAGTCCAGCGCAGCAAAACAGCAGTCGCGTATACTTGAACAGTCGGTGCATCTTGCCGAGGGTACTTCGAGAGATACTTTGAGAGAAAAACTTTGAGGCCAGGCAGTTGATTAGTTAGCAAAATAATTCCGGAGAGGCGGCGTATGGCCATATTTCAAGGGGTTAACCAACGGTAAACGACAGACGCAAACTCATTTGGCCCGACGGTGTATCTCATCCCTTGACAGAGCCGTGGGCTCGCTGCCTACCCATTTTCGAGGAGACGGAGCCAGGTTGGCATCGCTGACGACTAGACGTCGATTAATTGTTCCGATTTCCCCGCTGTCACCGGACTAACGGAAACTCCCTGATAGGGTAAAGGCGAGCCGAGAGGGAGACGGAGAGAGACTCATTGAACAATGACTGAGGTGGCTTGCCTTTATGTGACAAGATTTCAATTTCAGTTTCTGATCGATAGCGGTGAATTTTCCAAGAAATTTCGTACTCTCATTAAGGAAATGTTGGCGAGAAATTCCTTCGATCGCGCAAATGCAATTATTAGAATTGCATTTGTAATTGATACGCAGCTGGTTGTGTACTTCGTTTCTTTGGCAAAACGTAGCTGTATATAGAACCACAGTGACAGTATGATCCTCATCTCCTAGAGTTTTTCGAAAATTTAAAGTATAAAATGCTAAACCCAGATATCCTAAATCTTGCATTACATTTAAAACATATTTTTAAAATTTACTTTCTTACGAAAGTATAAAA
>JAXIUT010016706.1:0-20369 GCA_035586675.1 Eurytoma californica
GTCATGTACTCCATCAGCAGCGTTATGTACGTGCCCTCGATGTACGCGCTTATCGGAGATACTTTTATGCTGATTTCTTTGCACACTGTAATAAGAGATGAGAAGAAAAATTAATTAGATGTATAACTGGGGGTTATAACTAAAAGTTTGATTTCTAATGGCATTTCGACAGAAAATAATTAGAGGCCATGTACAAATTGCTTTGTTAAAATAAATCAAGTACTTAATTATAGACTTGTAAAATGAAAAAGCAAACTGCTTATTCAATAATGAAAATATTTAGTTGGAAGATCAAGCCTATTTTTCATACTAAATTAATTATGTTTAACAAAAAATGTATGAACACGTAGTATAATTATTGATTACACATTAATCATGAACTTGTTGCTCCTAATGTTCCTTAAATATTACAAATTCAACAAAATGCTTCTAAAAAATATCACTACCATATGCAGCTTGAAAGTATTTCTTTTACAAAAAAGATTTTTTTCTACCACTAGTCATCTTAAAGGCTTCTCGAAAATATTTCCTGTCAGGGTGATTAATACTGCTCATATTGGAGCATATAAAGATATATACTATTCTCTCATACAATTATTTCATACCTGATCAAATTTTTACTTATTCACCATTGAAAATAAAATCCGAAGAAAGGAAAAATAAAAAATTTCCTCTTTACGATCAAAAGACACTAGTACTAGCCTCTGACATTCCGACAGTGCTCCCAGGACAAATCGACGGTCAGCAGTGAATTCTCAACAATGTGCTTGATATTCTTCCTAAGACTATTGCTCAAATGGACAGCGGATCCCTTGCGCACGAAGGGCTTCTGGCTGATGAGTAGGACCGGGAAATCGAAGCCGCCGTTCTCGAACAGCTGATTATCCACTTGCAGATCGCCGACGTAGGCGCTGAGGCTGGAGCGGTCGCCCTTGCAGTCCATCATGAGGACGGTGTCGGTGGCGCTGAGGCTGGCCACCTCGATCCTCTGGGCGTGGTCATTGACATCGCGCATCAGCACCAGGCTCAGGCCTTGCAGATGCACCGTCGCCGAGCCGCTCTGCAGCCGACGGTTCGCGCGCTCGTCTATCGTCATCAGCTCGGTGGCGCCGATCCGCTGACCCGAGCCCAGAAAAGCGGTCGACGACGACGGCGACGGAACGGACAGCTCGGTATCCGCCACTTCGTCGTGAGCGGAGAAGAACGTCGTGCTCGATGTTGATCTACTCTCGTTCTGCACATGTTTATCAAAGTCAGATTAACGTGATTTTTTTTTGTAAGGTACGATCCTTAATAAAAAGTGACTAATTTTTAAGAATCTTTGAAAAAAATTTTCGCTTATTTTATTACTGAAAAGAAGCTATTTGATGAAGTCGCTTTTCACCAGATATGGTGCAAGTTTTTTTAAAGATCGAATAATACCTGGAGGTTTAATAAAGGTTTCTCCTCTTCTAAGTACGTAGGTAAGTTGTCGGGAACTGGTTCACACTCTTCCTGCTGGTTCTTCTCGATTTTATACCTTACTTCTTGTGCGGTTATTCCCAACTATTAAATGGGACCAAAAAATGCTCAGATTATTGTCGACGCACTTAACATTTTTTCTAAAGTCTGAATATATAAAAAAGAAAATTTTAAAAACAGACCTGTGAAACGGGAGTTATGTAAATATAAGTGGTGTAGCATCTTGTGCGCGCAGCAAGCTTCACATCACCGGAATGTGGCAGACGGACGACTTGTTCTTTCGATGGACTGGTTATATCAACACTCCTGGACCATTGCAAAATGCTGGTATCTGAAGTGATAGAAAAAAATAAGTTAAATTGAAAAAAATGTTATCAAAGCTGAAAGGATAGTCATTTTACCAAAATTATTCTTATTAAAAGTTTCTGGTGCAGCTGATATCAGCATGGATACAGTTTCGTTGTTGTTCATTGGTAGATCAGGCATTTTACTTCCGTACAATGGCATCGAATAGTGGCAGGCGGATTTACTTTCAATTTGACACTTCCAAGTGAAGTGTTGGGTATCTGGTAGTATGCAATCTAAATAAAAAACAAACAAGAAATAAATTAATAAGAAATAAATTATCTCAGCCTACAAGCGGAATATATATTTTTTAAAAGATTTACCTAAAGTTTCGTTTCCTTGACCAACAATGATTGGATGCGAGCACATATTTTCTATATACAATTGGGGATGCTTATCTATGTTAATCATAATGTACACAGTACCCTTGTCTTCTTGAGTGGTTATTACCAAGGGTGCGGTAATATTTACATTCTTAAAAAAACGAAATTTAATTGTTCATTTGTTTATTGTTTTTTTTTATTGAGATTCTAAATTTGATCTTACCGGTAGCGCCACGCATCTCCTACTGGGGCTTTGATCCACGCGCACAGGACATGACCAACCTTTGTTTGACAGTTGTAGCGTTATGTACAGAACGAAAGACTCGTCAGTTTTGTCGTACGAAGTGTACCACTGGGTAATTGGAACCGCAGATCTATATTCGATAAAAAGCAGCGAAACTTATTAGTATTGATCATAAATTTAAGAACTGTTAATTCGGCCTCAATATATTTCTCTTAAACGCAATTTTTTATCTAAATTAAAGAAAAACAGCGAAGACTAGATAAGGGATAATTACTTATAAAAAATAAAAATAAATTTAAGAATAGGACAAGCGAGAATAGGAGCATTGGAAATAATTAAATAATTGTCAATAAAAATGAATAAAAATAACCTTTTATCCGTGGATGATGGTACATTAATACTTTTTGATGCGAGATCATTGGGTAAAACTAGATCAGTCAAGTAAATTGGCACCGCGAGCGTAGCAACGTTCAGCTCGTAACCCGTCATATTCCCTATCACATAGTTGCTATTTAATCGAATTATTCGCATATCCTTGTACATGCTCGAACTTATATTCATCATGCATACCTGAAATAAAAAGTGAAATTGGATATGAAATAATGACAAAAATTTTATTTGCCAAAAAAATGAACAAAAACTTACACTAGAATCACAGTCGATACAAGCTTTGATGTTGCCTTCCAAAGGAATTAATCCTTGAGTCCGAGGCATATAAAAGCTTTGGCTCCAATCTGGTCTAACTAACTGCAGTGCGAAGGACATGTAGAACGTTTCTGCAATGCCTACCCCTACGTGGAATGTACCCTAAGTAAAATGTAAGTTAGATGAATTAATTACTTATTAATAATTTATACATTTAAAGGTATATACAGAACTCTGGATATTTTCTTACATAAAAAATGTATTAAGCCAAAAGAATTTAAAATTGTTGCTTCATTCGTTTTTCATATAAAAATCAGCCCCACTGATTCAACGAAATACGTAATATATCTAATTCTCTTCGAATTAGAAAAGAAATGTTAAAGTATACAAAAATTATTGAATCTCACCTCTAATTTTGGAGGCGCAACAATGCCGTAATGCGGAACCTTGCAAAGTTCAACATCCTGCGACACGATGGACAACTGGGCCCCGAAGGAATTTAGAATGAAGCACCACGGTTGCAACTCGAGGAGCAGCGTACTCGAAGCCAACCCGGCATCCTCGTACTTCACCTAAAATCCATCATTCCATGAGTATTGCAAAAAATCCATTCGACGATAAAAAAAGTCATAAGAGTGAAAATAATTCAGTTATGCCGACCTGTACGTGGGTCTGCGGTTGCTCCGCGGCAATCCAGGGCGAGACTTCTTCGCTCTGGAAGGGCCACTTGAGCTCGTCTTTTATCGCATCAAGCTCGGCCAGGATCTCGCTGATGCTCTCACGCTCTGGTCGCTTGAAGAACTTACGCTGGTCCACCGAGCTGTAGGACAGCGGCACGTATGGATTTGACGCGGAAGTGCCCGCCCTGTAAGAATTAGCAATTAAAAAAGCTGTTTTTTTAACGAAGAAGGTGGTAGTTCATTTAAAGATGTAACTAATCCATTAATTAAATGAAAATTGTTACACTTATCTAAACTATACTTAAATAAAACAAATTTTCATTTGAGTGTTAAATTTGTTAAAATGTAGCAA
Organism: Eurytoma californica; assembly: GCA_035586675.1. NCBI lineage: Eukaryota > Metazoa > Arthropoda > Insecta > Hymenoptera > Eurytomidae > Eurytoma > Eurytoma californica. Next base: position 4,051 of record JAXIUT010016706.1, read on the forward strand.
TAAGTGAAAAATGCGAAATGAGGATGTACGCACTCAATTTGAAAAGTAAGCTGGTGAAAATGCTCGAAGGTACCAGGACAATAGAGTTGCTGTCTTTCTCCACGTCCATTGATTACGGCGTTCAGGGAACCTTTTAGCGATGGAGTTTCTATTTGCACCTTCGCCGGTACCGGGAGATACGATCGGATCATATACAGTGGACTCGCTATTGCCTGAAATTTAAAGATACATTATAAGTATTTATTTTATTTAGAAAGAAGCAAATTAAAGTCAAGTGTTATGGCATTTTTACAAATTTTTTATTAAGTTGTTGGGAGTAATTAGCTGAAAATACTTACAAGAATTTTGTTTTTACCATTCACTGGCTCAATGACTATCCTGACCCAGATGCTAATGAATTGACCTCTTTCTTGTAAAGGTACTGTAAACAAAAATTCTTCAGTTTAATTCATAAAATCATTTAAACGTTTAAATAATAAAGTTAAATTTTTATAATAAATTATTTAAGATTTAATCTGATCCTAACACCTTAACACACTTTTACAAAGCTTAAAAACCTTCCACTTTTCATATCGTTACCTTTAACCAGCCATGGTTGACCCCAACGCGAGTTCGGCTGCAGCGGTATATCGCCGGTCCAAGCAAGATTGGCGATGCTGGAGAACCGCAGGCGAATGGCCATATTGGCCCCGTCGCCGAGGACGATGGAGGGCGGGCGTGCATTCGCCGGTACGCTCACGCAGGCGCGCGACACCACGGAGCGGTTGTTGGCCGCGGGGTCGTACTTGACCAGCCGCATCTCGAAGCCGTCGACCAGCTGATTCGCGATGATCAGCTGGCCGGAGAAGGTGACCAGCTTTTGGGCGGCCGAGAGCGAGCTCACCGTGATACCCACTGTCACGTCGACCCCCGAGCCGCTGAAGTCCGCGCTGTAGGTGCCGTCCGTGTTCACCGAGAAGGGCTTGCTCCAGGACCAGCCGTTTTCTTCCACTGCTATCCGCAGTACCTAAATAATAGTTATCTTTTAATATTTATGAAGAAAGAGCAAATAAAGATACGCGTCTTGAGACACCCGGCTGAGGTGATAACTTCAATTCTCTAAGTTAAAATTATTTTACGTTGAATGTATTTTAAACAATAAATTATTTAAATATTCACAACATGGATTTAATTATTTTGAGAAAGCTAGAAATAGATAGCGTTTTTTATATTTTGTTTGCAAAATTAGTACTGAATAAAATAGAAAATATTATATAAAACAATTTACTCTACTAGCATTTGATTGTTCTTATTTCAGCCTACAAAAGTAACAATTTTTAAATGTTATATGAAAACAATTGCTGCTTATTCAAACTCACTCTTAAATAAGTAAAGTACTAAATAAATTCAACGTAAAATAACTTAAATAATTGATGTTACTACTTCAATAAAAGTAGAGTGACTAACTTGATTACTGGCATGTCTCCAGGAATAGAAATGACACTGCCTACTGTCTAGCAGTATATTATCATCCGTCCCACTCTGGCCAAACCTTATGGGAATATTACAGTCGTTGGCAATGACATATCTAGTGGTGAGCACGTGCACCTTCCCCTCAGGCGACCCCAACGCATTGTTCCACGAGTGCGCGGCGAGCGCCAAGGTGAAAACCGCGGACGGACTGAGCTTGAGACTGGTCGAATGACAAGTGACCGAGGCGGTCGCTGCCTCGCCAAGACTCAGTCGCAGATGCGCTCGGTCGCAGTCGAGCACCTCCTGCAGCACCAGCAGGCCGTAGTCCAGCACCCGGGCGGACGCGCCGGCCGCCACGTCCACCAGCAGGGAGGAGTCGGGCCAGCGGTTCACCTGGAGGCTGCCGGCGCGCAGCTCGAGCACCGCGAAGCACTGGGACTCGGGCACCAGGCCGCTCAGCCGGTAGCCCGTGAGAGGGGCCGGCAGCGCCTCGTAGCAGCTCGCCTCCAGGTGGTTGTGCAGCGAGAGCCGCGCCGAGCGGACGCTCAGGGCCGCCTGCAGCCGCGGCACGATCGACGGGTTGAAGTACGAGTCGACGCGCAGGCAGGCTATCAGCAGTTTGCTCGACAGGTGGCGACCAACCTCCTGGCTGGCCGGCAGCAGGCTCACCCGCCAGAGGCACGCCACTGCTTGTAGGGGCGCCCGCTCCGGTAGATCCAGGCGGTAGCTGTCCGTCTCAGACAGGTAGAAGTCCACGTAGCGCTGATACGATGACAGACTCTCGCACCAGTACTCCAGGGCACAGGATACGCGCTCCTCGACACCGACCTCGTAGGTCTGAAATAAAGGTCATGTTTGAAAAATTATGATGTTAAATTAATCTATTATTGCGTTTTAATAAAAATTAAGTAAGACATTTATGTCAAATCTGCTTGAAGTGACAAACACGAAATCTGGCTATTTTTAACAAATTCGGAAAATTTTCATCTAAGCTTTTTAACGCTGTGATGTCTCCTGTCTCTCTTAAAGAATTACAAAATAAACAAAATTGCAAAGAAAATTGGAGTACTATTTGCAAGACGAATTTTGTTAGGCAAAAAATTCTCAATTTTCGATTTAAATCATAAAAAAATACCAAAAATATATTTCTTGAGATATAAGAAGGTTTATCGATTTTCCAGGTGGAAAACTTCGGAAAATTTGATCACACCATTATATAGCTGAAAAGAAAATTGATCAAACTCGCTTATTGTGTATATTTCTTAAGTACATTTCAGTATTGCAAACGTGAATTACAATTACCACAATTAGCGCTACGCACACCACGACTGGTAGATTTTACATAAAGTATCTCTACTTCAGGTATACTCACTTCAAGAGGTACTGGACTAACATGAATTTTAGTAAGCGCCCGAGGGTGCGGGTATCGCCAAGCCATGGACGGTTGGGGATATGACGAAAAGACCACCTACAAAAAACAATAACAATTATTATTAAAAATTAGACGTAATAATAAAATGCTTGATTAATTATCGATCAAATATAAAACTCATGGACTTGCCTGATAAGGAAAAGGCAATTCGTCAGCAGTGCCATCAACAAACTGAAACGCGCCCGACTTGAGGTCATCCTTATAGTGCTGTTCGTGCGCAGCGAGCGATGAATCCGCGATCTCGCTCTCCTCCGTAGCAGCTTCATCAATAATCCTCAGCTTCTCGTAAATTTCAACGAGATCGGCCAGCACGTCGGAGGCGACGAGTACGTGTCGGGGGCCGAGCTCCAGGTAGACACAGTCGCAGTCTGCCTGCAGCTGGATCTGGGGCGCGTCGGTGTGGCCCGCCAGCCAGGACTCCCAGACGAGGCTGACGGAGAGGTTGCAGCTGCAGGGGTCAAGGAGGACGGCGGCTGCCTCGGCATCGCGCGCCGCCGACACGACGAACGAGTCCCAGGAGACGTTGCCGTAGACGCGCTCCGGCCGCGGTACACTGGCCAGCGATGCCGACAGCGAGGCCAGGCTGCACAGCAGCTCCGCGTCCGTTCGGCTCCTGAACGACAGGACCAGTTGTTTCGTCGACAGGGAGACGTCCGGCACGTTCCACTTGCGAGTAGCAGCAGGGGAAGTCGGCGTTGACGGGCGCGCGCTGCTGCTTATCGGCTCGCGGTCGAACGCTGGGGTTAACCTTAACAACGTCTCGTTCGATACTAGGCAGCTTGAAATCTGGGAATAGTTTTTTAATGTACAAACGAAAATATACATGTTGATTTTCAATTTTAAGTTTGTTCTATGGCGTGTTATTTAATTATTTAATTATTAAAAACTTATGGTGTATTCAATTTGCATGGTTTACCTTATCCTTGATGTATAAAATGTCGTTCAAACACGAGATGGAGAATTGAAGTTTTGTAGGCCTTCCCATATCGACGTTCAGTTGCGAATTCTTCCCTACGACCATTTCGTATTTGATTACTAAAAATGAGGGTGGTATTCCTGTGTCGGGTGGAGGGTCGCCGCTTCTGGTTTCGACCATGCACACTGTAAACTCGGATTCGCTAGGTATTGTTGTCAAGTTATCCTTAGATTTATCGCCTAGGCAAACTGCAAGATCAAAGCAAGAGACCTAAAAAAATATTTAATTAATTAATATAATATCTTTATCTTCAGTTTGTAGTTTTATAAAAGTTACATACCTGAATTCTTTTATCAAAATTTTGTTGAGAAAAGTAAACGTTTGGTTGATTAATCATTGCATAAAGTAACGGCTGCTTCAAATTATTGACATCATCTTCTTCATGTTCTTTCTTTTGCTAAATATTATTAAGAACCATTACGTTTATTATATAAAGGAGAATAAAAAATTGATAATTTTCTTACCAAATTCGTGGAATTTTTAATGTCGTAAATAATCGCAGTAACTTTTCCGCAGTTTATTAAAAATTCGAACGGTGGAAACTCCGTTGTTTCCACATGAGGTTTTTCCTTCATAAACAAAATGAGAGCGCGGATTTAATTAAATAACTTAAACAACAATTTTGACAATAAATTCCGATTAATTTAGTTATATACTAACAAGATTTGTCGAATTAACGCTAGAAAATTCAAAATCAACTCCGCTATCTTTGGCGAAGTCAGCTTCGGATTCGAACAGCGTCTGCCTAATCAACGAAGAGTTTCTGACGTTCGTTAACGGTGCATTCGGCGTGAAGTACTTTGGGCTCTCGTAGACAGTAACTATTTGCGAATCGTCGGTCTCCAGTAAACTGTTAAACTGCGCGGCTAAAGTAGACAGCAGCTTTATTTGATTGAGATTTGTAATCAAGTCTAGGTCCGTTAGGCAATTGACCTCAGCGGCGCTGGCGCAAACCATCGTGTCCGGCTTGAATATAACTGGTGGAGCAATTATGAAGCAAAAATCGAATCTGCGAAATTAACAAGGAGACATTTAATTTAGGCATTAGGTATGAAGTAAAAAAAATTAATATGATCAATGTACCTTGGGATAATAGGGAGTGTTGAAAAGTGAGGCTCTAAAGTGGCATTACTGCTTCCCAATTTATTCCACTCGACTGCAGGATTCTCATTCATCGTGTATAGAAAAGATTGTGACGTTCGCTGAAATGTATGCTTATCACATGTTATTTAAAAAATTTTAATATTTTCACAAAATATTAGTATTTACGTTTTTATTAATAAACATATCTAAATAATTTTATAAAAATCTAAACAATTAAAGATTTTTTATAAAAAAACTTTTATTATAAAATAATTTCCATCCATGTAGATATCTTAAACTATTATTCAACATGGCTTTTACAATTATTCTCGACAGACTCATTAGAGTAAAAATGGCAACAAAGAATCCTGAAAATTTGAGATAGATCTAATGAACAAATTATCAGAAAGGCTTTGGTCCATGAATTTTTAATTAATATTAGTGTTTGAAAGAAGATGATGGGGGTAAAACTCAGTACATATAATCAATATTTTATAATGATTTAAATTTTAGCAGTCCTGACCCATAAAGATTTATTACCTTCGCTACACTCTCCTGGTAATCCTTCCAAGTAGTAGTATGCGCACAAATCCCATCAACATTGATCTGATATTGTCGGTCTTCGACTGCCGATCCAGGAACATTTAAAATATTCGCTTGAGCAGCCAGCTGATAGATATCCGACCTCAACGGCTTTCTGCAAATCGGATTCTCAGCGTGCGGTGTTATGCGTATCCCATTCAACTGCAATACGAATAAAAAAAAATTAGAAAACTACCCAGTAAAATCCGGAAACTATAAAAATGAGACAAACCTGCAGCATAAGTAGGTCATGATGGAAGTCGTGAGTGGACTCCGTCCCGACGGGGAGCATCAGCCGGAAACCTTTGAACTCCAAGTAGATGAGGGGCAAGGTCTCGTTGCGAAGGTCGGTGATGCCGATGAAGGGCGGCGAGACGCTCTTACCGGAACTGTTCGAATGCTCCGCGGGCGACTTTGGACGCAGGAAGGGTCGCAACAGCTGCACGTACTTGGCCAAGACATTCGGGGGTACGATGATGTCTGCCATCTGAATTTTCACGACCACTTCCGTGATGTATGCGTTGATAGGCTGCAGAGACTCTACTCTTAAATCCCTTTGCTGAACAGTGCGGTTACTTTTTAAGTTATTATGTATACGTACTGCGATTTTAGCCAAGTTTGACTAATAATACGCTTAATATTAGAAATTAATTTTCACCTAATAAAAGTTACGATTTTGGATGTGTTACTTTTCAATTCGTTTATAGTGAATGAATATAAAACAGTGCATAAACAAGTAAACAAAAACGAGTTTTCATTTTTTACTTTACTCAGACAAGAAGTGCCTACTTTAAGTCCTAGATACACAATGAATTATTTAGTCATAGTTTGATAGTGCATAAAAAAAAATTTGGTAAAGTAGTTCCATCCAAATGAAGGTATCGATTTTTAGGTGAAAATCACTACTTCATTGTGATGACAGCTGTTAAGTCTTTACAGTTTATAGAAATTACGATGAGCCACTAAATCAGTTGACAATAATAAAATTGATGTTTTGACTCAACTTTTTGACTTTTGTAGGATTTTCTTGCACCCCAACGTGTATGCACGTTTCCCGACTTGGCGATCGTCAAGGTGAGGCTGAAAAATCCAGAATCCTCGCCCTTCTCGAAACTATCCTCTCTTCCGCAAAGAATGAGTCCCACGTACTCGCCGAAATCCCATTGTTGTCCTCTTGGTTTCCTACATTTCATATGCGTTATGTACAATGGATTTATACAAAATTATAACGTTTTAATTTAAAGTTATTACTGTCCAAATAATTAAATTAATGCAATATATAAATAAACAATTTAAATTTTCTTCATTTAAAAAAAACTTTACAAATAACTTGATATTATTTCTATTAGTTTTTAGTTTTCTATCCGATCAAATAAATACCTGGTATAATGAAAAATCGTTGCCGTCGTGATTTTGTGTTTTATTTTGAAGTAAACCGACTGTATATCGACCGACGTAATGATGTCCTCGAGCTCTAAATTCAACTTGAGTGAGGCGTGCTCCTGTCCACCCATCACGTAAAGCTTTACCCCCACCTTCGTGATCGTCCACTGTATACTCGCCGTGAGATGTACATCGTCTTCGTCTAAAAAAACAAGAATAAATAAAAACATAATTTGACGAATCGAAAAATAAATTAATAAAAATGAATTAATCGGACCTGCCGTCGGATTTTCTTTAGTAGCGCAAGTAGACGAAGTCGTCGCGGTATCTTCTAGATACGGTAGTTGCGTCGGGCTTGACGAATCCCTCGGTACAGTGAAACCGATTTCCTTGATTTCCTTGGCACTATTGCTCGGTGCATCAACTTTACGTGGAGATATCGTCTCGACTATATTCATAAGGCTCGCGAATACGTCGCTTAGAAATAACACCTGAGGAGATGTATTTTTTAATATTTAAAGAAATGTTTTATTTCTATATTGATAATCAAAAAATAGGGATACTGTACCTGTTCTTCGGATACAGAGATGATAATTGGTGACGTATCAACGTACAAGCACAGGCTTAGCGCGGAAAGTTTGTTCTTCGTTGACTCTGAATTTTTGGCGGTCAAGTCGAATGTAGCTTTGAAACAAATTTTTTTAATGAAATTCAGCTGGAGAGAGCCCTTCAAAGTGAAGCTTTCAAAATTTAGTATCTCGAGTGTCCACGGGAAGCTTTGAGCATCTGAAATCATTATCGTGATGAAAAAAGAAAATTTTGAGCAGAAAAAGAAAAAGTAATTAAAAGTATTTACGAGGTATAAAAGTTTTTTTTGGTAATTTTATGGGTAGATCATTCAAATTAGCAAGCAAACGTTCTGGCTGGATATTGGAGGAATGTACACTTATGATCGGCAATTTTACTACCAAAATTTGGAGAGATTGATCGCCCTTCAATGCTTGATCCTTAGCGTGTTCAATGCCTGAATTTGAAGACATATAACATTTTTTGTTTAATTTAATCACATTTAAGAAGTGATGACTATTTGAAGTAAGTAAAATTATTTTACCAGTAGCTCCGATGCTGCTTATAGTTTTTGTCGGAACGTAGATCGTCATATAACCAATGTAACAATTTAAAATTAATTTAGACCACCAAGGATATATTTGAGTTAACTTGCTTAGTATACCTGTTTTCTATAACAATAATATAAATTTCTTTCATAAATTTGATTTGAAACTGAATTGCTGATTAATGCTTATTACTTGCCTCTGGATTGCACTCGGTTTGGATTAAAATTTTATCCGATTCATTAGTTTTGGGAACAGACTTTTTAGTAGATTTGTCCATAGTATCGCTGATTTTCCTCTTATCCTTGTCCGAGGAACTGTGAACACTTTCATGCAGGCTTCGGAAGGTCTTTTTTTTGCCACCTATGTCAGACATCTGTCCCTCGCTGTTGTTTTGCGCACTGTCAGATTTGATTGAGTGACATATATTTAATTTATAATATGTAACCCGGTAATCTAGCCACTTCAATAATAATGGGTCTAAACAGCCTTTCATTGGAGCTACTTGTAGGGATATAATTGCCGGATGTTTTTGATTATTTACATCTTTTGAAAACTGAACTACAGCAGTGGTTAATACTTGATTTTCGTTACTGCAAAATAAAAGTGAATAATTTTAATCTGAGTGTATATTAACAAAGTTAAAAATTACAATTAAAGCTCACCTTGAATCCTCAAATTCTGGTCCAGATAAAATGAATACTTGTTGTGTTTTATCATGGGCAAAAATTTTAATAGCACTTATATTTGTTATGCAAGATGTGGTAGTCGCAGACATAATACCTTTATGATTAACATTTTCCAAAGAAAGCTCAATATAAACAGGGCCTTTTTAAATAAAATGTAGACACAGTCAATATTAATTCTGAATTTCTTTTTGTTAAATTAAAATGAGTATTATTGAACTTACTTTTTTCATTGCAGGAGTCAATGTACAGAGATGAGCATAAAAGAGGATTATTCGTATCTTCAGGACATAGCAAAGATGTAATTATTGAACTTGCAACCATAATTTTTGTTTTTGTACCAGTAACTGTAATTGCATCAATTTTTAAACTATGTAATTTGTGAATTGTATTTAAATCTTGCCAATACTCAGGATAAAGCAACATGCGCAAATTATATTCTATATTACTGGGCATAATAATTGAAGTTTTACTATTTGCTTTTAAATGAACTTGACTGTTAACTCCTTGCAACTAAAAATTAAAAATTTTGGGTAAATATCTATGTACTATTTATTTAATGATTCCATTTTTTATTTAACTTACTTGTACTCTTATGTCTTGATAACATTGTTCTAACATTTCTGGTGGAATCTCAGTTTGTTTTGAAGCACAAGCTACAAGCCTGAAGGGGTACAAGGGTTGCTCTAAACTAGCAGTAATCGTGTCACACTCTATGCTTAAAAATGGATCATCTGATAGTGCTGGCACAAGTGGCAATGTCTGAAATAGTACACGATTTTTATTTAAAATAAAAGCTACTTCTTGTTAATAGCATAAATAAATAAAAAATTTTATTTCTTACTCGATTTTCAACAAACTTTCTCTGACGAGGAAGGCCAGTAGTGCGATGATCGGCTAATTGCATTTGAATGGCACTCTGGGTTATGCACAATTCAATTTTTAACATGGGAATATTTTCTCTTAAAGAATCATATTCTTCAACAGTGACTGGTGGTAATTCATCAAATGAAGGAACTGAAAAAAAATTTTAATTTTACAATTTATTTGTTTTAATTAAATTCTTAAAAAAATTTTATCTTTTATATACCTGGTTTAGGAGAACTGTAAGGTATATAGTCATATCTTTTAGCAGCCTCTTTAATTGTTTCAATACGATGAAATAGTCCACTGCACAGTCTAATTGTGAAGTTGCCGATACCATACCTAATATATCGTTCCTCTATAAAATTGCTACAAAAAATACAACAAATTAACAAAGATTTACACGAATTAAATTTATTTAAATATGAAATGTAATTCAAAACCTGTATTCGTAATTTAATGCAAATTCAGCTAACGTTTCTGGAGAAATGTCATCTGGAATCTGTGTATAATGAACATAGTCCATACAAAAGGCTGGACATCTTTCCAGTAACGAAGAAACTAAAAATTTTTATTACGTTAAAGTAATTTTATATTTAATTAAATATGCATTAAATATAAATGTTTGAAAATATTACCTGGAACTGAGGTAAGATGATAAGAAACATCTTTTTTGTAGATTCTTTTATTCCCCAGATTTTCAATAGCATCACAGTCGAATAAAGTGTCTTTCAAATAGTCAGATTTATTTTTCCCAGCAATCAAATACAAAGGAGGCTGAAATAACGAAATTCAATGAATGTTGAATTCAATTGAAGATTTACATCAAATGGACTTTCATACTTGGACCCCATCGATGACTTCCAAATATCCGCAGCTGCAAGTTCCGCGAGGATAGAGGCGAATACTTCCAAAACCGATCATAAAATTTGTCATTGAAATACCTTGTAATACTGTATTAAGTACAGCTTCCGAAAATCGAAGCGTGAGAAATGATTTATATTTTATTTTTCGAGATTTGTAGAATAGTTGTTCCTTTACACTTTCAACAGTCTATAAAAAATTTCTTTAATTAGTTATCAAAATTAAGTGCATTATAAAACAGTGAACCATTTACGAACTTTAAATGTAATCGTAGCATCATCAATGTAGCAACCAAAATGAATTACATGACCAGAGTAGGCCAAGTGCTGTTCTTCAGACCAATCAGAATCCCAATCCATTGGCAGTATTGATGACATTGTGTTCCATGCCCACATCCCCCAACCTTGCTCCGATGAGTTGTTAATTACCGGAATTAATTCATCTGCAGCAAATACAACTGTTGAATATAAATATAGGAAATATTACAAATTTTACATTTTATAACCCCTGACATACCCTTGGTTATATTTTCAATATCTTCAGATGCAGTTGATTTTTCTTTGGCAGTTGGAAATTGTTTAGACTGCAATAAAGTGATGAGTGCAAGTAACCGAAGGATCATTGGTATCTGCTGTTCAGTTATGCTAAATTCCATTTTTTGGCAGTGTAAATCAAGCCTAGTGACAGAAGCTCTCTTTGCAGTATTGCTGAGATAACTCATGATCAAACGTATTGTCATTGAACATCTATATAATACTGGATCCTGAAATAATGAAATTAAAAGTAAATTACCAAGATCACAAATTTTATCCATGACAAATGCTTAAATTAAAGTATTACCTGATAAATTTCAATTTTTCCTGAAGTGTCCATTTTATCAAGGCACAAAGTTAGATCTTGAACTGTAATAATTTTTTGCAACCTCACTTCATAGCTATTTATATCTATAAATAATAAACAATTAATTCATAAAAGAGCTGCTGCGAATCATTTTACATGAAAAATCTAAAAAATTACCAGTAAATGCTGGTTCCCATTTATTATTCACACTCTGCATAGATAAAAACCTGACATTTATACTAAGAACAATATCCTCTTCGACATACTTTAAAATTAAATTATTGCAGTTGATGGTAATATTATTTATTACTTTTGTGACAATATTTTTAATATATCCGGGGGGAGCTTCATCTCTGTAATAAGTAAAAATTTTGTAATTTATATTCTTTATAAAACAAATAATTTTTATAAGAGCTATAGTACTTACTGAGATATTTCTAGTTGTCTGGAAGGAACTGACACCGAAGAGTTATCCGAATGATTTCCATCTTTTAATTTTAATATACATTCTGAAAGTATTTTAAAATTTTATGTTACATTCATAACAAAATGTTACATTACAAATATTTCTACAAATTATTTACCTATTGTATTGATAGTTACAACAATTGGTTCTGAAGTAATTTTCACCCACGGAACATGAATTAATAATTCGTGTATATGACCACTAACAAAAGTAAATGGAAGGTTGAGCTGTTCTTCTAGAACCTCCAGTCGTAAATCAAGATTTTGAAAAGAAGCATCTCCTCCCCATAGGGAAACCTAAATATAAAATCAAGTTAATAAAAAAATTTTTTTATACACAGCAATATTTATGTAAAAAAGTGCTACTTACCTGCGACTGCTCGGGTTTAAAATTTTTGACATATTTCTCAACGTAACTAAGAATCACTGGGGTTATATATGATTCTATTTTGAACATTGCAATATAAATTTAAATAAAGTTTCATGCTTTGCTTTTTCTTTCCTTGTTTCACATTACAATTTTTATTAATTCTTCATTTTGCGAATCCACGTTGGCATTCTGCAGTCTGAAAACAACGTATATCATAGTAAAGATTAACATAAATAAAGTAACAAAAATTCAACGAAACTACTATAAAAAACGAAGCCAATTTAAATATCCATAAAAAAATAAAGGCATTAAAATTGCTTAATATACTGGTCATCATTTTGCTGTTTTTAAAATAAAAACAATTACTCCTGAAGTTTAACAGTACAACTAACCTTATTACAAAAACAACGTAAACTTTAAGGCCGCTTTCGGAGTTTTACTGATTTTTTTTCTCACGCGCTTACTCAGACCGACAATTTGCATGGATAAGTACGCGTAAAAAATTTTTCGTCCGCCTTAAACACCGATTATCGCAAAATAAAAAAATCTTTTAAGATTTTAAAGCTCACGTATGACATATCGCACACATTGCGGTTAAATGAGTCGATCGACTGATTGTTTGATTTGATGACATCATGACCGACCAGATGATGCAGAGAGGCGAGTCCTTTACCTGTGGTCGATACGAAAATTACGTAGAGACCAGCTGATCGCCGCCTGCGATTCCCTGGCGCTGGCGTCGCGTAAACACAGTGCGACTGCACCTGGGGGTGCGATTATAGTATATAGGTATACTGCATATCTAGAAGCATCCCTGGGCGTGAACCGCGGGAAAGTGCATACCTGCTCCGGCTCCCCCTGCTGTGCTTTTGCACCTGATGATGTCACAAGACAGTACTATAACTACTTCAGATAAGTAATCCCCTTTGCTCTTTTATAGATTTAATTTAAGTTAACTAAGTCTATTGCCTTTTTTATGAGGTAATTTAAATTTTTCGCATGCTTGTTACCTGCAGGAATGCGTATAGCATAATTACGGTCGTATTATTAAAGTTTAATTGTTGCGCGCTTAATTAGCGGTAATCGAGGGAGTATGTACTTACATATCTCATATAATTCCTCCTGCACTGAATATATATGCGTATTATCCCCAGCAAAAGAACGTAAATGCATAATAATTGTATTGTTCCTGAAATAAGGACATAACTAGACGTTTCTTTTGAATAAATTATCGAAAAGAAAACTTCAAAATTCAAAATTCAAATATCTCGAAAACATGAAAATCGGAGTTATGAATAATTTTTGCCCGATTATGTAATACTATATACATATATAGCTACACTAAGTATAAAGGGGGTTAAAATGCAAAATAGTAATGCGATCAATATTTCTTTCGATATAATGATTTACATGCATATATAATTGTCGTTTCAAATTATAAAAAAATTATTTTTCAGATATACCTTTTTAAAATAATTAAAACATAAAACAATTTTTGAATTTAATTTAAAAAAATGCATTGATGATAATTTCTCTGTCCAATCTAGTGATAAAGTTGATCATACAGTATTCCTCCAGTTGATTAAATGTAATTGGAGCCCGAGATGAAAAAGGGAGATAATGGCCCAGGAACCATTATGACGTACTCATAGCAAGCTGTGTCTAAAAGGGGAAGGGGACCCTTTCCCCAACACTGCCGCAATTCTCAATATTAACTATTATTGGAGACTGCGACCATATAAAATTTCCACCGCAAAACTGACATTTGTACAAAGATGATTAATTAATTAATCCTCTCAACTGATTTGATTAAGTATTTTTAATTTGTTGTTATACAAATTTCGGAATCCAGTATTTAAATAATTATGTAAAATTTGGGCATACTATATATATAAGTTATTATTAGTTGTTTTTTTAATTAAAGTTCAATACTATTAGAACAGTTTTTATGAAGACTTTAAATCGTTATCGATACAGTTATAGTATCTAAGTATGAAAATATGTGTTTTTATACTATTAGTTTAACAAGATTTCACTTGGTAAATATAAGATAACCACTTGACGATGATAAGCCGGTTGTCAGAAAAAGTCGTCTAGACAGGATTAAAAAAAAACATTATACTAAAATTTTAATTATCGATCAAAAAACTAACTGTTTCTTTCCGTACTTAATCTACTAAACATTTCCATGTGTACTATCACTGCCTCGTATTCCATCCTATAAGCCCGCATACTTGAACACTGACCCTCGCAACTCATGCATGGTTCAATTGAACTCTGTATCGCTATGAAAAAAAATAGTACTTAAGAGATAAACATAGAGATGAATTGAACCATGGACGCGTTGTGGGGGTCTATGTTTAGGCACCTAATTAGATAACTATGTAGAATGATAAGGAAAAGACATTGAATAGATCTGTATATTCAAAAAAATCTTTACATATCTATCTTCTTACAAACAAAATTTTCAATTTGCGAACAAAAAAAAAAAGAAAAACAGTATACTTTGTTTTCTTTGTTCATAACGTGAAAGAGTAGAAAGTCCGAAAAAGCACTATATTCGAATTAAAATTAAGGGAATCTGAGCTCCGACTGTACCATTTTTCTCTTTAATCGCTGGTTTCTCACTTTAGTACGTTTTTTTCACATTAGGAGAACGAGACCCTCCAAATTTTTATTATGTTACTTACAAGCGTGCAGCGTTTTTTCAATGCCATCGTCACCTCTATCGTCGCCTTCTGAAAGTCCCCTAAAGTAATCTATCTAAAAAAACAAACAACAAAAAATCTAGTGTAAGATAGCCACTTGGGGGTGATAAGGATAAGACATCGAAGCAAGATCCTGTAAAAAAATCATATTTATTTGCTTTACTTTCATTTCCTTATTTCATCGGCAATGACAAACAGAAACACCGTAAGCTCCAATTGGTTCATATTTTATTCGCATCGAGTGATTTCTCACTATGGGCAGCTTTTTTAGATTAAAGTAGTAATACTTTCAAATTTTTATTATTTTAAACACCCGCGCTTTTTCAACTACCTCAAATCAATCACCTCTACAAAGTCCCCTCCTCAAAATACCCTTCTCAAAGTCCCCTAAGTCCTCTGCACTAAAAAAAACGAAATAAATAGGTATATAATATGTATAAGAGAATTACTTGACGATGATAAGGAGTAGATAACGAAAAAATATAAATAAAATTATTTACAAAGCTATCATCCCACCAGCAAAATTTTAATTTTTTATAAAAATAGAACTGGTGCTTGTAGTCTTTCGCTAATTACTTATACGTACCAATGCGAACCCTTACAAAAATAAATTACTGGACAGAACTACTGTAAGAACTACTGCAAACTAGTAAAAACTTGTGATGAATTACTTGATTCCAATAGTAAATTGGCAACTACTGCCAAAATTTCAAAACATTCCTAAGTAGTTTACGTGTAGTTTACATGTAGTTGCCAGTAAGTAGTTAGTCAGTAATCGACAATTTACTATTGGAATTATGTGATCTATCAGTATAAGTTCAGCAGCAGTTCAACAGTTTCTTATCCAATAGTTTTGTCAATAGTTTTGTTAGTAGTTTATTTTCGTAAGGGAATAAGCGAAAAAGCCCGAAAATCATCATTCGAGTTAAAGCTCGGCCCTGTATAAGCTTTATCCGAGTATCTTTTACTCGAACCATATGATTCCTTACTCACACGGGCTTTTTCAAATCACCAGAAATAATCCCTTCAAATCTCTCATCATTCACACCTCATCAACCCCAAAAGCTCCGGGCAGTACTACAACCCCCTCATTTACTTCCCACACCACCCCCTCAAAGTGTGCTTCCCACAAAATTTATAATTCATTAATTTCAGTAAAAATTTCACTAATTAATCCGATGTGCTGTGCACCTATATCACTGTAAAATAGTAAATTATCACAGATTCACTAGATAATTGCACAACTAATTTGAAATTAATGAAATTACCGTTTTAATTGAAATAATAAGTGAAATTGTCACGTTATTTTATCACTAACTTAAGGTTTTGAAATCTCTAAAAAATGAATAAAAACCAAAAAATCAACCCTTAACATCTGAATCGACAAAAATAAAGTGATCCCGTAGGAAAAAGTTTTGTGCACAGATAAAATTTGTGCATAAATTTGTGCATAATTTAAAAATTGTGCATACATTTCTGCATAAATTCGTGCACGGTTTTCG